>JAGDYQ010000119.1:687827-962637 GCA_021962125.1 Bulinus truncatus
ACATTATACTCATCCACTCCGCCCTTCTACTCATCCACTCCGCCATTATACTCATCCACACCGCCCTTCTACTCATCTACTCCGCCCTTCTACTCATCCACCCGCCATTATACTCATCCACTCTGTCCTTCTACTCATCCACTCCGACATTATACTCATCCACTCCGCCCTTCTACTCATCCACTACGACATTATACTCATCCACTCCGTCCTTCTACTCATCCACTCCGACATTATACTCATCCACTCCGCCCTTATACTCATCCACCCCGCCATTATACTCATCCACTCTACCCTTCTACTCATCCACTCCGCCCTTCGACTCATCCACTCCGCCCTTCTACTCATCCACTCCGCCATTATACTCATCCACTCCGACATTATACTCATCCACTCCGCCATTATACTCATCCACTCCGCCCTTCTACTCATCCACTCCGCCCTTCTACTCATCCACTCCGCCCTTCTACTCATCCACTCCGCCATTATACTCATCCACTCCGCCCTTCTACTCATCCACTCCGCCCTTCTACTCATCCACTCCGCCCTTCTACTCATCCACACCGCCCTTCTACTCATCCACCCCGCCATTATACTCATCCACTCCACCCTTCTACTCATCCACTCCGACATTATACTCATCCACTCCGTCCTTCTACTCATCCACTCCACCCTTCTACTCATCCACTCCGACATTATACTCATCCACTCCGTCCTTCTACTCATCCATTCCGCCCTTCTACTCATCCACTCCGCCCTTCTACTCATCCACTCCGACATTATACTCATCCACTCCGCCCTTCTACTCATCCACTCCGACATTATACTCATCCACTCCGCCCTTCTACTCATCCACTCCGCCCTTCTACTCATCCACTCCGCCATTATACTCATCCACACCGCCCTTCTACTCATCCACCCCGCCATTATACTCATCCACTCCACCCTTCTACTCATCCACTCCGACATTATACTCATCCACTCCGTCCTTCTACTCATCCATTCCGCCCTTCTACTCATCCACTCCGCCCTTCTACTCATCCACTCCGACATTATACTCATCCACTCCGCCCTTCTACTCATCCACTCCGACATTATACTCATCCACTCCGCCCTTCTACTCATCCACTCCGCCCTTCTACTCATCCACTCCGCCATTATACTCATCCACTCCGCCCTTCTACTCATTCACCCCGCCATTATACTCATCCACTCCGTCCTTCTACTCATCCACTTCGACATTATACTCATCCAATCCGCCCTTCTACTCATCCACTCCGACATTATACTCATCCACTCCGCCCTTCTACTCATCCATTCCGCCCTTCTACTCATCCACTTCGTCCTTCTATCTTTTCTCGCTTTCTAAACTCTCCCTCTATCAGCGTCACCGGCCGCAACACTTTTACCTGACCTCCACCCAACCCACGCCCTCCCTCCATCACCAGCGGCACAAAATCAATTTATCGTCAAGTGAAAGGACGGTGGGTGACGTCATTAGCATAAATATACGACTCAAACGTGTTGCTATTGCCACTCCAAAACATGTCCTGTGTCGCCATATTCACTACAAACATGTCCTGTGTCGCCATATTCACTACGAACATGTCCTGTGTCGACATATTCACTACAAACATATTCTTCATTGTTCTCGTCACTCCGAACTTGTTTTGTGTTTCATCTTTCTACTCACACTGGGCCTGTGTTATTTTATGAGTGAGCAAATGTCTGTGTCCTCGTTAAAATGCATTTGGTTGTTCTTATTTTTTATTTGTACTAATAATACTAATAAGAGGAGTAAAAATAAAAGAGAGTAAGATACACTGTTACCCCCTTCAAACATGAGTACTGTCAATCAAACAACTTGACCATCTGGCCATCATCACTGATCGTCTGCTACCCTTTAATCATAACACCAGTTTTTTGAATTCTCGTTTTCTCGTCTGCTTGCAACTGATTAGAGCCATAAACACGCCCCCCTCCCACACACACACAAAAAACTGTAAGAGTTTTGTCAGATGCCCTGGCACCAAACATCAGTTGAGTTGGCATATTTTTATTATCTTCACCTACCCTCACTCCCCCCACTGCAGAAAAGGTACACGGCACACTCCGGCAGATTGTGTTGATTAAAGAAACAGATCAACCGACAAAGGAAAAGGTTGGAGGGGATAAGAAACACACGTGCACTTGACCTCAGTCAATATCCTTGATCTTTCACCCGAGTTGCGTGTTAAGGAATACGCAACCGACTTACTACGACGGTAAAAAAAATCTTTACAATGACGTCATTTTTTCAAAAGGGGGCGGTCAACTTATTCGAACGAAACTGACGTCTGCATCAAAACTCTTATGAGTTGGTGAGGTCACTACTACTGAAGAGGGCCTTAAAGATTTTCTTTATATTTTTCGTTCCCTAAAACGACAAATATTGGGGTGGCCATTTTGTCGAAAATTATTTGGGCACCAAAATTTTCAATGTCGGGTTTGACATCATTTTTTTCTATCCCAAAGCCCCATATGTATCTATGCCTACATCCTCTTTTTACTCCTTTTCCTAGGGCCCTAAAACGTTCCCTTTTCCTAGGGCCCTAAAAAGTTCTCTTTGCCTAGGGCCCGCAAATATTTTTTTTTGCTTAGGAGCCCAAATTGTAACATTGCCTACAGCCACAAATTGTAACTTTGCCTACGGCCACAAATTGTAACTTTTCTGATGGTTCTAAATAGTAGCTTTGCCAAGAGCCCCAAATTGTAACTTTGTCTACGCAGTGCCTCCTACAGTACAAGGCCAAATTCAGGTCAATCGTGACGTGGCGGTAGGCGTCAATTGAAAACGGACAACTCGCTCGCCTCGCCGTGTTATTGTCTGCTACCAGCTGGCCTTGGTCCTAAGCTTCATGTTATTTATAAGATAGAAGGATGTTAGGCTGTTTAGCCTCAAGATAAAACGTGTTTATCAAAATAATTAGTGCCGAATTAATTTTATGGCAAATGAATTTATTTGTTTTTCATTACTTTAAAGCATACAAAGTTTTTGTGAAGACTAAATGTAACTAAAAAAAGTTGCAGATGATTATTTACAGCAAACATGTGTGCAGATTTGTACAAAAAAATATCAACACTTTCAAAACAACACAATAATGTATAAGTAAAACAAAGTCAATACATTGTAGGCATTATTGATAAGTTTATTACTTTAAGATTTGTGCAATTCAGTCCAACATCGTCAGTAAATCACATGAAAAAGAAATTGTTTTTAAAAAGTTTTTAGTGTATAGTCAATCAAAAGGAAATACAGGCATACAATTAATTTTTTGAAAATCATACTTGTAGTGAAAAAGCAGAATACTTTTACGTGTATAAAACATAGTTAAAAAAGAAACATCTTTAAATTCAGTTTAGTTTTTTTTATAAGCTATATTACCTAGGCCCTTGCCTAGTGATTGAGAAATGCATTGTGCAACACAGTCCCAACAATTGGTGCTTTGGTCATCTCTGAAAGGCAAATTCTGGAAACAACTCCCTGAAATTAAAACTTTAAAAAACTGTAAATAATTTTGCTTAAATGAAGATTATTAATTGAACAAACATATTTAGGCATGCATTAATAAAATCAATATATTGATGCATGCATTAATAAAATCAACATATTGAGGCGAGCATTAATAAAATCAATATATTGATGCATGCATTAATTAAATAAACATATTGAGGCGAGCATTAATAAAATCAACATATTGATGCATGCTTTAATAAAATCAACATATTGAGGCATGCATTAATTAAATAAACATATTGAGGCATGCATTAAAAGAAAGAATACTTGAGAATAAAAAAACAACATCAATACAGTTCAAACATATTAAACATATCTATTAAGTGAATGTTTGTAAATTTCTCTTCTTAGCTTTCATTGTCTTTAATGAATTATCTGATGCACATACATTTACTATAGTTATTTAACAGTATGTTAGCCAGAGAATTAGATGTTAATGAAAAAACATTGACTAAAGATTGCCCACAGACACAGTCACCTAAATGTGAGAAATGAGTTTGAAGACATGATGAAAATAATGATAACAAGACCTGTTTCTGGTTGTTTTGTGATAAGAAAATCTCTTCATACTGTTTGCTGATAAGTTTCTTGAACAAAGAAAATTTAACAGTGACTACATCTACCAAAATCTCACTTGGCCATTTTAATCCACCCCTATTTAAATCACGTAAATATGAATCTAAATGAGAAGAAAATGAAATCTCTAGTGTTTTATCTTTAACTAACTCTTTAGTACCAAAATCACAACAAATCCTCTTTGAACTAAACAACTTAAAAGCTATGTAACCAGCAATAAAAATCAACCCTTTTTTTTCAGACTCTAATACCTCAGTTTCTATACATTCATTAATAAGATCAACAAAGAGTATCAAATCAACTGCTGTACTACTATCTAAATTTTGATCTTGAAAATTTAAAAAAGCATCAGTGATTGAGATCTTTCCACGTGATGCAGATGTTATATGAAGCAAGCTAACCAATCTAAGTTTTTTTTCTGATTCTAAGAGCTCCTGACCAGAAACATTATAATTAGTGCCACACAATCTCCTATATTTGCCAAACCTACTCTCTAGACAGTCTGTCTGAAATTTACCAGTTAAAACATATTCAAATTCATCTTCTTGTAACAAATAAGGAATAATCTCTATAAATGTTGGAACTGTGTGCTTTAAAGCTATGAATGTCTCATTACTAAGACCACCAGATCTAGGTCTGAAGTTACAGCTCTCCCACTTAGTTAACCAGTTTAATGTTTTTCTTAGGAAATCAAATCTATCTTCTGTTGAGGACTCAAAAGGCTTACTATCTGGGTCTCTTTTAACTATACCTTTTTCAATAGATTTAACATTCAACATTCTCCACAACTTCAAAAGCCAACTAAGAAAACCCATAGTGCCACTTACATCAATTTTGTTTTTCTCACCCAGATCTTTTAGAGCAACAATAACTTTTTCGTCAAATACCTTCAGAGCCAGACTAACATTTTGTCTTTCAAAACTGGATGGATACACTGATTAATATGTCAAACCTGGGGCGAGTTTAACTAACTTATCGTGCTCTGTGGCATACAATAAGCGAATATGAGAAAATTTGGCACTAATGCATTCTGTGGGACTGCCATCTTCAGAAAACAAAGGAAACCTAAATGTTTGACAGTCATCACTCTGTCCCAGCCAATTGTTCCGTATACATTTAATTAAATGGACACTGTCAAATAAAAAGAATAATTTTCTTTGGTCATTAAAAGGATGGACAATTGAAGATACTAATTGACCACTCCCAAAGGACATAAACATTTTTCTATTGACATGATTATTGTCAGATAAGATAGCTAATACTTTAAAACCAGACTGTTCAACTATGCTCAGCACTTTCATGGTGCATTCTTTTAAGTAATCAGTTGTTAGTCCCCTGACAGGAACCATAGATACATCTTTATTTTTAGACAACAATGAGCAGATCATAAAAGTCAACACAGTATTAGCTGGAACTGATGAATCATTAGAAGCTTTACCTACAATAGAACCACCTTTATAAGTAATCTTGGAATTGACATAGATTTCATCTAACAATAAAATAACAACCTTTTCCTTGGGCTGTAAAATGGCTGCTTTCTCTTTAAGGTAAGCAGCGTTAGAACGCTCGGTTAATTTAACCTTTAATGGAGCTGATAATTTTTTTAAAAAGGAAACATGAGGAAGTGTCAATACTTTATCCCTGGTGCACTGATAAGCTGCTCTAGATATTGTCATCAGCTGATAGGAAAATGCTAATGTTTGAGGGCTGTATTTATTTTTAGTGGAAAACAAAAGAAAGAACTGTTCAGTAATAAAAGATAATCTACACTTAACATCATCTTCATACTCATCTCCTAGACCTGTCACCATGTCACACAAATCCTGCAAAGAACTACCAGCAGCATGAATGTACTCATCTACTTTTCTGTCTAGCTCTGAACTATTTAGATGGCTTAACAGACTGGACAGCATTGACCAGCAAGTTAAATGACTAGTTTTACCTAAAACCCAAGCTAAACTGGCCTTAGAAACCCTAACTTTACCTTTAAAAACAATGGTTTCTAAAGTGGAACTGATACATACCGATACCACAACAGTTGGTACACGTTGTACATCAAGTTTATACAAATAAACTTTGTCATCTGTCTGAGTAAGATGCCACTGTGGGTAGTCTTTAAGGAAATGACATATTTTATCCAGCAGGTCAGAGAAATCCTTCATTTTATCATTAGCCACCCATGTATTGATAATCTCATCATCACGACGTGCAGCTTCTGCCCTCCTTGAGTCTGGACATTTACATTGCTGAGGGGGTTCTTGAGACAAATACGATGGGGTGTTAGGAAAAATGGTTGGGTAGGCGTCGGCTGTCAGCTTAGGTCGATCTCGTGGAACACTAATAATAGTACCATCAGGTCGTTTTGCTGAGTCAATTCGAATAATGAACTGAGGCGCAAAATGTTTTTCACAGACCACTGTATGTGTAGTAATTTTAAAATCACGAGGAATATGTTTCAACCATTTCTCTTTCATAGCTTGATCAGCGGGAAACTGAAAGACACTGACTTTTTCATAAGCTTCATTTGATTGGCTGGATAATTTCCACGACAACCAGGTACACAGCAATGGGAAGGCATTGTTCACTGAAACAAGATATGCATTATAATTAATATATATTTAAGACCATGAAATATAATTTGACTAATATATAAGCAGGTGTTCGCTATCTTGCCTATTAAGCTTGTTGCTTTCGTATAAAATAATTTCACATGTGTACTTATTTATTATTCACTCATTGTATAAGTCCTAACTATACCATTAGTCACGAGTGTAATTTATTAAAGACACTAACCGAGACTAATTTATATAGTAGTTGCGGTAATTTTGTAGCATTTTAATTTTTTTTTTTTTATTATATCCTTTTTAGGAATTTGGAAAAACATTTTTTTTCCATAAGCTTAATATTTCTACAGACTACACATGCCACCTACTGTTTCACTTTCATTATAAAACAAGATAAATAAAATGAAACATTGTATAGTTTTAAAAAGGATGTGTTAAAAGAATAATAATAAAAACTATACTTACGGAGAACGGTAAACTGCAGATAATGAACTCTTGAGTATTTGGTTTTAAACAATTTAAGTCAATCCAAGCAGAAATGTTCGCAAAGCAATCACCACTAGCAGCTAACAAAATGGCCAGTACACGGACAACTAGGCAAATGCCAAGCACAGGTAAGGTTGACTGACGCGTGCTATGACGTAGGCAGCCGAGGGGGGTGTAGTAAAGCGGGCCTTCATCAGAGGGCACTGGTCTACGGCCACAAATATTAACTTCGTCCATGGTCCCAAATACTAACATTGCCTAAGCATTCAAATGTTCCTTTCACTAGGATCCCAAAAATTAACTTTGCCTCGGGATCCATAGTGTAATTTGTCCTTGTGTCTCAAATTTTATCTTTGCCTAGGGGTCCCGAATCGCATCTTTGCCTAGGGCACCGAAGAGCGTGAGCCGTTGCTGTGCTCAATATGTGCGACTTCTTGATCAGTTCTGTTTGTTTATGTGTATGTCATAAGTTTTCGTCGTTGTGTTTTCAATAGTATGTTTTCCAGCGGAAATTGGATAAACGATCTTTGGTAATCGATTCTGAAATAATCGATCTCTTATAGCTGCCATCGTCAGAACTGCATCACCGATATTGTACATCAACAAAAGTATTTAGTGGGAATTTCTTTCCCTCCTCATATCGCTATTTGTTTTCATTTGTTTGATGCGCAATACAGCAGCTACTAAACGGTACAAGCTGAGTTGCGGGCACTTGGTCTCGCAGAAAGGTCATATGACGCTCACTGCAACTCAGTCGGCAGTTATTGAATAACATTACACAATGTAGGATATAAAGATAATGATATTGATGATCTAAAGACGCGTAATTACTTTTCCATTTTTTTTAAAAGATGATTTGATTGAAAGTGAATTTTAATTTTATTACTACCTGTACCCTGAAAAACCTTTGCATAGAGTTATTTTCCCTTAGGTTTGATTAGTAGGCTAGGTTATTTTTTTGGTTTCGGACAGATCTGATTTTTTCATGATTTTTATTACTATTGTTTACGTTTGAAGATTTTAAACTGGAAAACTGTTGTATTAATTCTTTACTTTCGATTTAACGCAGAACCCACACCGCTATTATTTATATAGATTCTTTACCTTGCAATTTCGTATAATCAATCATTGAATTCATCAGTAATCAAGATGTACTTATAGAAAGTTCAACTTCTGGCGGCTTTAGTCTCTCGTCAACCCGCGCCGACAGATTCGTTCAGTTAAAGGGGGTGAACTCTGTAAGTAGTATATAAGGCAAAGGTAACTAACTATTCCAGTCCTGGGTCAATCCCATGCGAAGTGCGGGTACACATTAAGGAGTCATATATCAAACGAAATATTTGTATTAGAGGTTCACCGTACTTTTCAAATACCTAATCGTTCCCGTTCATAACACAGCTACACCTACATCATGCTTCCCCTTCATAACACATCTACACCTACATCATGTTTCCCCTTCATAACACATCTACACCTACATCATGTTTCTCCTCATCCCCACAGCTACACCTACATCATGTTTCCCCTTCATAACACATCTACACCTACATCATGTTTCCCCTTCATAACACATCTACACCTACATCATGTTTCTCCTCATCCCCACAGCTACACCTACATCATGTTTCCCCTTCATTACACAGCTACATCTACATCATGTTTCCCCTTCATAACACAGCTACACCTACATCATGTTTCCCCTTCATAACACAGCTACACCTACATCATGTTTCCCCTTCATAACACAGCTACACCTACATCATGTTTCTCCTCATCCCCACAGCTACACCTACATCATGTTTCTCCTCATCCCCACCCATCAAGGGTGGCTGTGTTATTGCAGTGGACTGCGATCCTAGCATATACACTGACCTCTCTAAGTTGACATTCACGTTCTCACATGAAAGTATTACAACTATTTTATTCACTAATTCATCTGATGTAATAGATCTTCTAATAACTATTATGATTTTTAATTCTCAAATTTTGCCACTAAAAGTAATAAAGAAAATAAAAATCGCGCAAAGGGAATATCAGATGGCTTGTTTTTTTTTTTTTCGTTAATTCCAATGAATGGCATCATCAAAACCTTCTAAAAAAGAAAGCAATATCTGGAAACGTCATCATGACATTGCAAACTTGTAAACAAACTAAACATGACCGTTTTGAGCATCCAGCGATTTTTACATAGAGACGTCCATATATATTTTATTTTTGTTTTGCAAAGTGAGTTTTGAGATAAAATTATCAGGAATATGTTTCATTTTTTTCCTTTAGAGCCGAACAATATAATTCTTCTCTAATTTAGACGTGCGATGACCGAACTTAAACTATATGTACAAACCAGAGATGAGCGGACTGCGGACGCGTCCGCTTGCGGACGCAGATCCGCAGACTTTTCCGAATCCGCGGACTGACAGCGGACGCTTCGTATGGTTAAGTTGCGGACTCGCGGACTGACGCGGATCTTCTTTAGCGTTACCATAAACAATTTCAAGTCATTTAAACAGCTAAATTTCAGCAATGCGGACTGACTGCGGACCAATGTTGTAAGATTCTGCAGACGCGGACTCGGATCATTGATAGAAATCCGCGGACGGACGCGGGCGCTAAATTTCAAGATCCGCACACCTCTGGTACAAACACACACACAGGGGGTTGGGATTAGGTGTTTTATGTTGTTGATTAGTTGTGGCATAAAACTACGAAGAGGTACGTTGTCTCTTTGGTCAGTTTTCCGTCTTGTGGACAAAAAAAAATAATTTCCTCACCTCAACCAGTCAGACAGACAAACAATGACGCAACTCTATTCAACCGAACGGCCGATTGGACGAAACAAATGAAGGGTATTGCATCAAGAAACCCCAAGTTATTGTTTTCCCGCCAAGTGAACCAAATCAACAGTGTCCAAGGTTTTGATTGGCTATATGGCCACTCCACTGTTTCAGTTCTTATGATGGTTGGGGGGGTGCAATACTGCAGGGCAGTACTAAACAGCCCACGTGCCTGATAAGACCAGCCCATCTTTGATGAGGCATAACATAATATTACCTACGTACAGACCCGCCGAGAGGGGCGGGGGGCAAATGCCCAGGGGCCCGGTGAGTTTTAGGGGCCCAGACTGAGCTGGCGCATCAACTTTTGAAAATATTATTATCAGCACGAGCCACTCATGTGGAGGCGAAGAGCCGCCATTTTGTGACGTCCCCATTTAGACAGTCAACTTTTCAATCTACCCATTTGAACCGGTCTCCATGAACTCACTGAAAGTATGTAAACACCATTTGTATTTTGATGAACATATTAAGTTTAAGAGAACAAAAACTGAGTAACCCTTCTTCCAAGAGTTTTTTTTTAGTTTTGATATTTTGGCTTTGAAAATAGTAACATAAACATTTCTGAAGATTGTAACATAAACATTTCTGAAGATTGTAACATAAACATTTCTGAAGATTGTAACATAAACATTTCTGAAGATTGTAACATAAACATTTCTGAAGATTGTTTTTTTTATTATATAAATAATTGTGTTGATCTGAAAGAAATCATGATTTATTTCCCTATTTCTGAACGAAGCATGGAAAAAGGTGGCGCTTATGAAAGTTCGCCATTTTCCAGACAAAGAACGACAGACAGACAGACAGAGAGGACGTTGGGGTGGGGGTGGGTGGAAGTGAGAGGAACTTTCGTCTCAGCACTGTCTTGTCATTCGTGACATTTTCTTGTTAACATGAAATAAAACAAATTTCTGTTTTTTTTATGAGTTTTTATTTATTTAACTTTGTGTAATATTGGCAAGAGTCCACTGGGGAGGTTAGGTTAGTTGACACATTTATCGATGTTCTGTAAAGAACACGTCTAGATACACGTTTCCCCCCCCCCCCCCATTGTTATCTCTTCTTCTTTTCAACATTTGTAAATAGTGTAATGTTTTTTTTTGTGTAGCCGGCAAAACTAATTATTTCTCACAATAGGTTCTTCAATAATATCCAGTCGCTGCCCACCTTGCCCCCCCCACTTCCCCCATAGTTGCCCCCCTCCCACCAGGGTCGTACCCACCTTCCCCCATGGTCGTCCCTGCCTCCCCCAATGGTGCCCCTCCCCCCATGGTCGTCTCCCCCCTCTCCCCCCATGGTCGTCTCCCCCTCTCCCCCCATGGTCGTCTCCCCCTCTCCCCCCATGGTCGTCTCCCCCCTCTCCCCCAATGGTCGCACCCATCGTCGTCTCCCCCTCTCCCCCAATGGTCGCCCCCCCCATGGTCGTCTCCCCCTCTCCCCCAATGGTCGCCCCCCCCATGATCGTCTCCCCCTCTCCCCCAATGGTCGCCCCCCCATGGTCGTCTCCCCCAATGGTCGCCCCCTCCATGGTCGTCTCCCCCTCTCCCCCAATGGTCGTCTCCCCCCTCTCCCCCCATGGTCGTCTCCCCCTCTCCCCCATGGTCGTCTCCCCCTCTCCCCCATGGTCGTCTCCCCCTCTCCCCCCATGGTCGTCTCCCCCTCTCCCCCATGGTCGTCTCCCCCCCTCTCCCCCCATGGTCGTCTCCCCCTCTCCCCCATGGTCGTCTCCCCCTCTCCCCCATGGTCGTCTCCCCCTCTCCCCCAATGGTCGCCCCCATGGTCGTCTCCCCCTCTCCCCCAATGGTCGCCCCCCCATGGTCGTCTCCCCCTCTCCCCCAATGGTCGCCCCCCATGGTCGTCTCCCCCCTCTCCCCCAATGGTCGCCCCCCATGGTCGTCTCCCCCTCTCCCCCAATGGTCGCCCCCCATGGTCGTCTCCCCCTCTCCCCCATGGTCGTCTCCCCCTCTCCCCCATGGTCGTCTCCCCCTCTCCCCCATGGTCGTCTCCCCCTCTCCCCCCATGGTCGTCTCCCCCTCTCCCCCATGGTCGTCTCCCCCTCTCCCCCATGGTCGTCTCCCCCCTCTCCCCAATGGTCGCCCCCCATGGTCGTCTCCCCCCCCTCTCCCCCAATGGTCGCCCCCTCCCCCCATGGTCGTCTCCCCCCTCTCCCCCCATGGTCGTCTCCCCCTCTCCCCCAATGGTCGCCCCCCATGGTTGTCTACCCCCTCTCCCCCAATGGTCGTCCCAGACTTTTTTTTTAGAATAAACAGTCCGTGGGATGAACAGACAAAAGTCACATAAAAAACTTCTACAATGAAGAATGAAAGAATTTTTAAATATTGGTTTACTTTTGTTTTTATTGAGAATATGAATACTTTTATTCTATTAACAATTCTTTTAATTTATCGAGTAGAAAGCTTGAAATCAAAGGAGAAATACACAGACATTTTATTTTTCGTTTTTGACTAGGCTCCTTCTACCCGTGTACTCACTCCTCAGATATTTTCCTCCTCAGATAATTTCCTACTCAGATATTTTCCTCCTCAGATAATTTCCTCCTCAGATAATTTCCTCCTCAGATATTTTCCGCATGTTTCTATTGATGTATCGAATGGTCTGGCCGTGGGTGACTCTTGATCAAACCAGCTCTGTAAAATGCCCCCCCCCCCCATTACTCTGTATATCTATCAAAATTAAAATGACTATGACGTTTTCAGTGCAAGACTTACCTTATTTATATCTCCGAGTATTACTTAAACCAGATATCGGCGAGAACCAATTCGAAAACGAGGATGGGTGGGAGGGATGGGGGGGGGGAGGGGAGGGGAGGTTGAGACGAACGCTAACTCAGAATTTGTTTTTTTATTCTTATGAGGGCGTCTGAGTTGTCTTAGCATTGCATTGGTTTATGTTTGGTCACGTCTCTCAAATCAAAGTAGTGAGGGGACTGATGAATGGGTGAGGGAGTGTGGGGGGAGTTCGGCTGATGAAAATAGATTATGAACTTGACAAATGTTTATTTATTTGCCCATCTCCATCGCGCTGCGCCCATCTTGATTGGTAGTCAATGGTCCAGTACTTAAACAGTACATCCAATGATGGTAGCTGTATGTCGTGGGTACATTTCAATACTGTGCATGGTAGCAGTGGCGTCGCTGACAGTTTGGGGTCCTCCCTCTTGAAGATAATCAAATCCCTTTAGGTCGAACTCACCCGCACGACGCCTTACCCCCCACCCCTCATAACTACGCCCTGCATGGGAGCCTTGGCTCATGATTATCATGTAACACATTAGGATCTTCATAGTCTCACAGGAGTTAATTAAATTAGGTCGTCATAAGAGTCCCCATCAATTTTGGAACATTTAAAATTATGGATTGTATTTAGAATACCAATCTTAGTTGCGCTAAAATATATGTATAGATTATCTTGTACCTAAAAATGGTAAAAAATGGTTTGGATCTTACTAAAGAATGTTGCATTTTTTCTCAAATATTATAATTTGTGGTCAGTGGCGTAGCGAGGGGTGGGCAAGGGGGCGTCATGCCCAGGGCGCTGAAATGGTACATTTTACATAATAAATTTTCTGATTTTCGAATGGGGGTGAGGGCGCTAAAAAGGTATTGTGCCCCGGGCGCGAGTTAAGCTCGCTACGCCACTGTTCGTGGTTCAAAAATGAACTCAATCTCAATGCACATTTTAAATATATATATATATATTTATATATATAATTATTTCCTATGTTTCGTTTTATTTCAATTTTGATGTCTTTCTAATTAAATCAAAGGAGACCTCTTTTTAGGTGTTAATCATATCAAACCGATCATGTTCAACGTGCTCATGGCTATTTAAAACCTCAGAAACAGTTCTACTTATTACGGCATTTGGATTTTTTATTGTCCACCGCTGACCCGTCCTGTCTGAGCGGATGTATATTAACTTTGTTCAACAGAATGATTTACACTAGGACGGTCGAGAAACTATATTGGGGTTGGGGGGGGGGGGGTGTGGATGTTATGAATGAATTTTTTTTAAATATGAATAAATAAATCTACCAGCAAATCACTTCACATTGAACACAACACTTGCCTTGTACATCTAATTTATTTTAATTCATGTCAACGCTTTATCCGTTTGATCTTGGACCGGCCTGCCGGAAAAAAACAATGTGGCCGACCAGAACCCAATTTCGCCCACCAAAGCCAATGTGGCCCACCAGAACACAATGTGACCCACCAGAACCCAATGTGGCCCACCAGAACCCAATGTGGCCCACCAGAACACAATGTGACCCACTAGAACACAATGTGACCCGCCAGAACCCAATTTTGCCCACCATAATCAAATGTAGCCCACCAGAACACAATGTGGCCCACCAGAACCCAATGTGCCCCACCAGAACACAATGTGACCCACCAGAACCCAATGTGGCCCACCAGAACCCAATGTGGCCCACCAGAACACAATGTGGCCCACCAGAACCCAATGTGGCCCACCAGAACACAATGTGACCCACCAGAACACAATGTGACCCGCCAGAACCCAATGTGGCCTACCAGAACACAATGTGGCCCACCAGAACACAATGTGACCCACTAGAACACAATGTGACCCGCCAGAACCCAATTTTGCCCATCATAATCCAACATAGCCCACCAGAACACAATGTGACCCACCAGAACCCAATGTAACACACCAGAACATAATGTGACCCACCAGAACCCAATGTGCCCCACCAGAATACAATGTGGCCCATCAGAGCACAATGTGGCCCACTAGAACCCAATGTGCCCCACCAGAACACAATGTGACCCACCAGAACACAAAGTGCCCCACCAGACACATTGTGACCCACCAGAACTCAATGTAGCCCACCAGAACCCAATGTGGCCCACCAGAACACAATGTGGCCCACCAGAACCCAATGTGCCCCACCAGAACACAATGTGACCCACCAGAACCCAATGTGGCCCACCAGAACCCAATGTGGCCCACCAGAACCCAATGTGGCCCACCAGAACCCAATGTGGCCCACCAGAACACAATGTGACCCACCAAAACACAATGTGACCCGCCAGACACATTGTGACCCACCAGAACACAATGTGACCCACCAGAACACAAAGTGCCCCACCAGACACATTGTGACCCACCAGAACTCAATGTAGCCCACCAGAACCCAATGTGGCCCACCAGAACACAATGTGGCCCACCAGAACCCAATGTGCCCCACCAGAACACAATGTGACCCACCAGAACCCAATGTGGCCCACCAGAACCCAATGTGGCCCACCAGAACACAATGTGGCCCACCAGAACCCAATGTGGCCCACCAGAACACAATGTGACCCACCAAAACACAATGTGACCCGCCAGAACACAATGTGGCCTACCAGAACACAATGTGGTCCACCAGAACACAATGCGACCCACTAGAACACAATGTGACCCGCCAGAACCCAATTATGCCCACCATAATCCAATGTAGCCCACCAGAACACAATGTGCCCCACCAGAACACAATGTGACCCACCAGAACCCAATGTGGCACACCAGAACCCAATGTAGCCCACCAGAAGACAATGTGGCCCACCAGAACACAATTTGGCCCACCAGAACACAATGTGACCCACCAAAACACAATGTGACCCGCCAGACACATTGTGACCCACCAGAACACAATGTGACCCACCAGAACACAAAGTGCCCCACCAGACACATTGTGACCCACCAGAACTCAATGTAGCCCACCAGAACCCAATGTGGCCCACCAGAACACAATGTGGCCCACCAGAACCCAATGTGCCCCACCAGAACACAATGTGACCCACCAGAACCCAATGTGGCCCACCAGAACCCAATGTGGCCCACCAGAACACAATGTGGCCCACCAGAACCCAATGTGGCCCACCAGAACACAATGTGACCCACCAAAACACAATGTGACCCGCCAGAACACAATGTGGCCTACCAGAACACAATGTGGTCCACCAGAACACAATGCGACCCACTAGAACACAATGTGACCCGCCAGAACCCAATTTTGCCCACCATAATCCAATGTAGCCCACCAGAACACAATGTGCCCCACCAGAACACAATGTGACCCACCAGAACCCAATGTGGCACACCAGAACCCAATGTAGCCCACCAGAAGACAATGTGGCCCACCAGAACACAATTTGGCCCACCAGAACCCAATGTGACCCACCAGAACACAATGTGACCCACCAGAACACAATGTGACCCGCCAGAACCCATTGTGGCCCACCAGAACACAATGTGGCCCACCAGAACACAATGTGACCCACCAGAACACAATGTGGCCCACCAGAATACAATGTGGCCCATCAGAGCAAAATGTGGCCCACTAGAACCCAATGTGCCCCACCAGAACACAATGTGACCCACCAGAACACAAAGTGCCCCACCAGAACACATTGTGACCCACCAGAACTCAATGTGGCCCACCAGAACCCAATGTGGCCCACCAGAACACAATGTGGTCCACAAGAACACAATGTGGCCCACCAGAACACAATGTGGCCCGCCAGAACCCAATTTTGCCCACCATAACCCAATGTGGCCCACCAGAACACAATGTGGCCCACCAGAACACAATGTGGCCCACCAGAACCCAATGTGGACCACCAGAACCCAATGTACCCCACCAGAACACAATGTGACCCACCAGAACCCAATGTGGCCCACCAGAACCCAATGTGGCCTACCAGAACACAATGTGGCCCACCAGAACACAATGTGGCCCGCCAGAACCCAATTTTGCCCACCAGAACCCAATTTGGCCAACCAGAACACAATGTGGCCCACCAGAACACAATGTGGCCCACCAGAACACAATGTGACCACGCATTAAAATGTTTGCCCACTTATGTACATACCCCCTTCCACCCCCCCCCCCCTCGTAATTTAGTATTGTGGCCTAGTAAACAAAAATAAAAAGCATAGACATACTGAGCTAGAAACTGACTAATATTAAAATTATAACGGATATTGGCCGAGTAAACAGAAGTGAACTTCAGACGTACACACTCAGCTTGATAACAACTACTGCAGTCTTACACTCCTGGTGGTGGTGGTTCAGGCAGCCATTTGACTTAGTTCAGCTTGCAGCACTAAGTGTTATAGAGAAATGTAAACACGGGTTGTAATTATGTATACATTGGCTGTACCGTGGTAAACATTGGCTGGTTATATTTTATTTAAATAACAAACAAACAAACAATTAGATTAACTTTAAAATCAAACATTTATGTCAAATAAGATTTATTATTTATTTATGTGCATCTATTCTATAACGTCAGCTGAATAGGGAAACTTTATATTGCCACATATTAAATCATACACAAACTACATATTTTTTGTTATATATGTATATATATATACATGTATAACGAAACCAGATAACCAAACAAACCAACCGAACCAAACACCATCAGGTAAAGATATGGTTGCTAATTTATGCCACCTACCTAATGTGCAGAAATGACCCGTCAACGCTAATAGCTTAGGGTTCTTTGTTTAAACAATAATTAACGCTTTCAATGTTAAAATAGAAACGAAGCATTGCAATAATGATCAAATTAATTTTTGTTTATCTGCCACTTTGCATCACAGAGGTACGATACAGCACCCGCGCGCAAGTTTGAGTCTGCTTCTCACTTTTTTAATTTTTTACTTATACGCTGTCCTTATATATGTAGTGATATATATATATATATATAACGGTTAGGCTTATCAGATATGGTCGTTTTGGGGGAACGTTTGCTATCATAAGCCCTTTTTGTGGGCTTATAGACTTGGTGGCGCCCATCCCCTCTCAAAGTACCTGACTTAAGTTGGGGGGGGGGGGTAAAGTTGGGGCTAGGTGTTGTGTTAACCACACAATCCCTTCATAATGCCGAGGTTATTGAAACAGATGAATTCTACACCCCTTTTGCCCCTAGGGGCCCGTTTGGGCTAAGCGAACATTAATTTCTATTCATGTTAATAATAGCTGTGAAATTCTTTTGAAAAAAAAAATAAAATACTAAATTTGTCCCTGTGTTTATTTACAGGAATGCCCAACTGGGATTGTGAATGAAGAAACATTCAAAGAGATCTACGCTCAGTTCTTCCCTCAAGGAGGTAAGCACAACAATGCTTTTAGTCTTATAGACCTGACCCAGGGATCCATCTTAAAGACCAGGGCACGCTAGTGCACTAGCCTGGTTGATGGAAGAGGTGGGGGGTGCGGGCGGGGGCGAGCTAAAGGCTAAAAGTATGTCATCCTATCATATTTGAGCATTTAGATTTCATTTCTTTAATTGGGTGTCGTTTGGTGGCATAAATGGTTTGCCTGGTGGAGACGAAGGGGGGCGTCTTTATGCAAGGGATAGCCAGGCCCACTGACAGAAATTTCGGGCCCCTGGGCAGGTCTGTCGCCCCCCCCCCCGTGCTGATAAAAATTTTTTTCAAAAGTTGATTGGCCGGCTCAGTCCGGGCCCCTAAATCTCGCACTAAAAGTCGCCGGACCCTGGGCATTTGCCCCCCTCCCCCGCTCCCCCCTGGTACTCTGTGTGGGGAAGGGCGTTGGGGGGTGTAAGGTATGCGATCCTATCCTGGGCAGTTTATATTTATATTGCAGTGCTCAGTCTTTGTTGTTTAGGAGTTTCCAGCTCAATGGTTAGAATGAGGGGTGAGGTTAGGGGGGGGGGCTGTCCGATCTGACCTTAATTGTACCATGCTGTCAGGATGTATGTCTGCAGATATAAGTAAACAACTAACAGCTGTTCATCAAAATCGTTCAGAAAATATATAAAAAAAGATATAATTTACAGAAGCATAAACATACGAAATAATGCTCAGTTGCTACTGAATCCAATGCTACATTTTCTTTTAACGATGCTCTCTCTCTCTCTACAGATTGAATTAACCAGAGAAATAAATCAAATTATTGGGTAAATCCAAACCGATGCATTAGTGCAAACACAAATGAATGTAAAGAAAATCGTTCGTTGACCCTGTATGATTGAGCTATATGTAAGGGTGTAAATATTGTATCTATGCAGCGATAGCAGAATATTTTTTAATCTCAGTAGGGTCTTATAGAATTGTGATGAGCTAAAAATTGGTCAATGAAAAACTGATGAGAATCAAAAGTAGTATAATCAAAAACGCTTTATTATATTTTTTTCTGCGACTTGCAAATAATAGATTTGTAAAATAATATTATAATTGATTTTAGCTTAAGCTGTTACAAGTATTTTTTTTTTCAATTCAAACCAAGGATTATGTTTAAAAATATCCAGTATCTGTCAGCGGTATTGTTATTATTTAATCTTCTTGTCTCCCCCTTACTCTCGATCTCGAATTCTCGTTCTTTCCCGCTCTTTTGTTCAGCGCTAAATGCCAGCAGCCAGAATTTCATTGACACCCAGCTTAGGTCCTGGTGGGGGGAAGAAGGGGGGGAAGTGGCTACAACTTAAAGCCCCCACCCCCCTCCCACGTCCACTATCAGACCAACTGCCATGTTATTTCATAACAGTTAATAGAAAAGTGGACGGGAATCCCTGACAAGTTTTAAGCTTGCACCCTCCCCCCCCCTCCCCCCAAGTTTCGAGTCTGGTCACTCAGTCCCATTCCCATCTTCCTTTAACTCTTCTCCTCCATCTGTTTCTCTCGTACTCTCTCGTTGAGTTACACCCCCTCCCACAGATACTTAAATTGGTTGGTTAGAGGGGAGAGGAGGGAGAGAGGAGGGGGAGGCAAGATATTCTGTCTCTGTATTCTTGTGTTGGGGGAGGGGCAATGTAATGTCTCTGTATCCTCAGACTCTTCGCCTGTCCAGCATTATGCGTTTCCAGCGTTTGCACGCTTCCGAGATAGCATTGTGGCTCTATCTCCCAACCACCCCAGAGTCCACGAAAGAACATATTAACACAATGACCTTTGACCTCCCTCCTCTCCCCAATATATTAGTTTTTCCGTTAACTTTTTTTTTCTTTTTTTTTTTTGCGTATCCAAAGATGCATCAGCCTATGCTCACTACGTCTTCAACACGTTTGACCACGACCACAATGGCTCCATCAGTTTTGAGGTAAGTTCAAAGCAGTGGCGTATCGAGGGGTGGGCAAGGGGGGCATCATGCCTCGTCGCTACTCACAAAGGAGCGCCAAATGGTATATTTTACATATGATATTATATGGTTTTCGAATGGGGGGGGGGCGCTAAAAAGGTATTGTGCCCCGGGTGCGAGTTAAGCTCACTACGCAACTGGTTCAAAGGTCACCACAGATAAAGGAAGTATATGTGAGGCCTTTTTCACGTAACTCGTATTTCCGTAATATATAATAAAATACGGTGGGGGGGGGGGTGGGGAGAGAAGTGTCCTACAGGGGCTGGTCATCTGAGGTCTAGTGGGTGTTTTTTTCCCCGTGGCTAAATTGGATATTGTTTGGCACTTTGTTTGTATGTGGGTGTGTTGTGGGACAGTGTGGATGTGTTGTGGGACAGTGTGGGTGTGTTGTGGGGACAGTGTGGGTGTGTTGTGGGACAGTGTGGGTGTGTTGTGGGACAGTGTGGGTGTGTTGTGGGGACAGTGTGGGTGTGTTGTGGGACAGTGTGGGTGTGTTGTGGGACAGTGTGGATGTGTTGTGGGACATTGTGGGTGTGTTGTGGGGACAGTGTGGGTGTGTTGTGGGGACAGTGTGGGTGTGTTGTAGGGACAGTGTGGGTGTGTTGTGGGGACAGTGTGGGTGTGTTGTGGGGACAGTGTGGGTGTGTTGTAGGGACAGTGTGGGTGTGTTGTGGGACAGTGTGGGTGTGTTGTGGGGACAGTGTGGGTGTGTTGTGGGACAGTGTGGGTGTGTTGTGGGGACAGTGTGGGTATGTTGCATGTTTGTGCTGTGTTAGTGTGCTTTGTGTCTGTTTTTTTATTTTGGGAGTGTGGTGGGTATGTGGTCAGTAGACCGTGACTTGTTTGACCTCACTGTATTGCTTTGACCCTTAACCTGCAGTCACACGTGAGCAGGTTTGCATCCATTGATTACCCGCGAGCTGTTGATACAGGCAAATGCTCTGTTAAATTTTAAAAAAAAAAATGAATCATTGATTTTTGTGGGGCGTATTAACACTGAGAAACTATTCAACGTGAGCAACTTGGACCAGTCGGTGCCTCGGGCTCATTTGGCGTCATCTGCAAATTATATATTAAACTAGTAGTATTGGTCAGTAGTTGGACAATCGTACCAAGCTAGTTGTTTTTTTTTTTTTTTACTTTTTCGGAGGTACTAGGCAAAAGAGCACTTGGGGGCCCTAGCCACAGACACGTTTAAGCCTCCATAGCAGGTCCGTAGCCAGGTCAAACAAAGCAGGGAGGCACCAATACCCAGAAAGGGGGCACCTTTACTTTTTCTTTATTTTTTTCCTCTTTTTCTTCTTTTTTAAGCGGGGGGGGGGCACTCCACACCTAGCGGGGGGGGGGACACGCCCCCCCACTGCACCCCTTGGCTACGGGGCTGCTCCATAGACAAAGTTGCCTTTGGGGCCCTAGTTAAAGTTTGCTTTGGTCACCGCTGTAGATCTTAATAGCCTTTGAAACATGGGCTCTTCTGACACCTTTCCATTTAGCCCCATTATGTCATTTTTAGACGTAAGGCCTCAGCAGTCTTGTTTTCCCAACCATAAGAACGGCTCTGTATGCGCCAATGTAAATGAAGACATCGCTCACCTCCGTTTTTTTATCACTTTTTTTTTTTGCTCACCGGAAAATATTCTCCTGCGCCTAATCACTATTGTTCTGTTCTCACCCAGGAGTTCGTCATGGGACTGTCCGTCCTGTCGCGGGGAACGTTCCAGGAGCGGCTCCAGTGGGCCTTCAGCCTGTACGACGTGAACGGGGACGGGGTGATCACCAAGGATGAGATGCTGGACATAGTGACCGCCATCTACGAGATGATGGGCCGTTACACGGAGCCTTCCATTGACGACACGACGGCCAAGGAGCACGTGGAGAGGGTATTCCAGGTCAGTAGGTCCAATCATGGGCGTCGCTAGGAATTTTTCCAGGGGGGGGGGGGGGCAAAAATTTTTCCAGGGGGGGGGACAAATAACAACTTTATGACATTTTTTTTAAATGTAAGGGGGGTGGTGCAAATGCCCCCCTCTTATATGACATTTTTTCAAAATGGGGGGGGGCAAATGCCCCCCCTTGCCCCCCCCCCATGAATACACCCATGGGTTCAATGACTAGAAGTATTAGTTACTTTTTTTTTATACTACATTTTGAAGTACTTGTACTCGAACTAGCAACGTGTGTATTTTTGTAATTATTGTCTTACTTGCAATTAAAATAACATGTAAACGTGTGCTCTTACTTGTACCCGTACTTGCACATTGGGTACTTATACACGTACTGGCAAGGTTAGTTTGTCAGTACTTGTGACATCTCTGCAAATGATACCAGTATATGCAGAGGCGCACCTCGGGTGGGGGGAAGGGGGGGGTCCAAATTCAAAAGTTATTGTTCCTTTATCACAATATATATGTGGCTCCATTGGCGGTTTATTTAGCCCAATATATATGAATCCATTTATTGTTTCTTTTAGCCCAATATATATATATATATATATATATATATATATATATTATAGCAATTAAAATTGATGGAGAATTCATTTTTTAGAGAAGTTTTGTTATACACTTCCATTAAAATAAAAAGATTTATTTTCCACGTCATTCATCACTAATAAAACTCATGAAAACGTTTCCTTGTAACTTGCAGTCCAGTATGTAGCAATCTTTATTGCTCCAGTAGTCTAGTCTGAACTTAGAATAGATTATAAAAAAAAACTTAGTTTAGGAAATGAATAAATAGTCTAAGAATTATTTTTATTCAGAGTGTATTAGCTCTTGTTGATTCTATTTTCTGTTGTTGTTGTTTAGTTGCTAGGAATATATTTCTGTTGTTGTTGTTTAGTTGCTAGGAATATATTTCTGTTGTTGTTTAGTTGCTAGGAATATTGCTAAAGAACTTGTAAATAAAATATCTTGTTAATTAGCTTTAAAAGTAATCAAAACAAAATGAGTAAATGGGATAAATGTAGCACTAGCCTAGAATTACGTAAATAAGATTATTTTTGTATGATCTTGTATTTATTCTTTTCTTTACACATTTGTCCAACAGAAAATGGATACCAACAGAGATGGAGTTATATCTGTGGAGGAATTTATGGATACTTGTAGAAGGGTGAGTGATGGATTTGTATGTTGCTATTTTTTAAACAATGAATGTGTTTTGTATCTCATGATACTTGGATAATAATTGATCTTTTTAGATGTTTTAAGGGTTATCCGAAGTACTAATATAAGGGCAGCAGGCAAAAATATATTCAATCTGATTGAAATTTATTATGGAAAGTGCTGATGGCAGTGGGATTCTAGATTTGATAAGAATTTTTACCCATAGGGGCCATTTGATAGTGGAGTTCTTATAAGGCTTTATGTGGTTATTTGGTTGGCCTAACTATATGAGTGGTTCTGCCTCTTTAAGTATCCTATAACCCAGTGCTCCCCAACACCCGGGCCGTGGTCCAGTACTGGTAGGGGCATGGCTAAGTATCAGAAGAATTCTTCACTTTATTTGCCAGGATAAAACTTGATGGGTTGTAATGGGATTACTTAACTATCTCTAGAATTATAAAAAAGTTACTGTAAGTTTTATTATTTATTTATTTATTTTACATATAGGTTGATTAAAAAAAAACAACTGATGTTCATATATATATATATTTCTTTTTTCCTTACAGGATGAGAATATAACACGTGGAATGTCCATATTCGATACTGTCCTCTGACCCAAAGTGACCTTGCCTATAGAGATGAGTGACTTGTTTTGTCTGGTACATCAGCTTTAAACAGGGAATAGTTCCTCGAAGCAGCCACATGTGGCTGAAAAAAAAAAGCATTACTTTATCACCATGGGAACCTCACTCTTGTTTATTTTATTGTGCCATAATATATTTTTTTAAATTCTGACCATCAGTCCCCTTATACTTTTTAAATTCTGACCATCAGTCCCCTTATATTTTTTTTAATTCTGACCATCAGTCCCATTATATTTTTTAAATTCTGACCATCAGTCCCCTTATATTTTTTTAAATTCTGACCATCAGTCCCCTTATATTTTTTTTTATTCTGACCATCAGTCTCCTTATATTTTTTTAAATTCTGACCATCAGTCCCCTTATATTTTTTTTAATTCTGACCATCCGTCCCCTTATATTTTTTTTAAATTCTGACCATCAGTCCCCTTATATTTTTTAAATTCTGACCATCAGTCCCCTTATAATTTTTTTAATTCTGACCATCCGTCCCCTTATATTTTTTTTAAATTCTGACCATCAGTCCCCTTATATTTTTTAAATTCTGACCATCAGTCCCCTTATATTTTTTTTAATTCTGACCATCCGTCCCCTTATATTTTTTTTAAATTCTGACCATCAGTCCCCTTATATTTTTTAAATTCTGACCATCAGTCCCCTTATATTTTTTTTAATTCTGACCATCAGTCCCCTTATATTTTTTTTAAATTCTGACCATCAGTCCCCTTATATTTTTTAAATTCTGACCATCAGTCCCCTTATATTTTTTTTAAATTCTGACCATCAGTCCCCTTATATTTTTTAAATTCTGACCATCAGTCCCCTTATATTTTTTTGAATTCTGACCATCAGTCCCCTTATATTTTTTTTAATTCTGACCATCAGTCCCCTTATATTTTTTTAAATTCTGACCATCAGTAGTCCCCTTATTTCTTTTATTGGATTAATTGAATGATTAGAGCATTACTCGAAGATCTTGATTTGTGTGAAAGTGTTGCCTACTCTTCTCATCAGTGTGTTCAACCTACACCAATGAGATCTCTCTCCCCAGATGATGTGACCACATTTTTTTTCCCCAAAGTGGTAAATCATATGTTTTTCAAAACTGGATTCCAATAATCAAAGTAAAATACAGTTATTTATCAGATGGATGAAACAAGATAGGGGCAAATAAATAAAAAAAAAAAAAAAAAAAAAATTTTGTTTTAATTTAGCCATTAATGTATACTAACTAATCTTTTTGTCCATAATTTTTATTATAAACTTCTAAAAAAAATGAAAATAAAAGAATTAATTTTGAATAGTACAAATATGAAGTAAACATTATTTACTTGTCTACAATACCTTATTGCAGATTTTTTTTAGTTGCATTTGTTTTGGTTCGAAACTACGTTTTGATAGAACTCTAATTGTACAACTTAGTTCCCTTTTTTTAAAAAAAAGGGACATAATATATAAAACCATTGTTAGCATAATAAAGATGTTATATCATGTCGGTGATTGAAGCTAATTATTTGGTTTTGTAATAACAAATGTAATAATTTGGTTTAGGTGTTGTTTCTTTTTCATTTTTTCAACACCTGTAAATTTATAAAAATGTGTTTTTAAAGTAATGTTCCCATAGGTATATCAGAGCAGATGAAGTGTAAAATTCAACTATTTCTTTAACCATGGCACATAATCTGTTTTTTTTTTTATAGCAGATTAAAAAAAAAAAGAAACAATAATAATTTAAATAAAATACAATGTAAAAATATCTTCCATTTTTTTAACTTTGTATATAGGCCTATTTTTACTAATATAAAGTTTTCTAGTATTTTGCGCATTAGTCAACCTATATGATAATAATTACTACACTATACTACACTGTACATTTATAATTTTGGTATTTATTAACTTTTTTAATTGATTGATTGCATTAAAAAAAAAAACCTAAAGAAAAAAAAAATTTTGTCAAAGAATATTATATTCTTTTTTCTCAGTTTATTTGACTATCAATTATTTGTGTAAATAATAGCCCAGTCTTCTCTAATAATTGTCTGGAATCTCTACGCTGTTCATAGAGACATACTCAGTGGTGCAATACAAAAAATTAAAAGATTAGACCAAAATTAGTCACATGATACATGTGTATCTCATGATGTTTAATACAAGTGATTTTTTTTTGCCCCCCCCCTGAAAGTTTGGTCTAGTTGCGCCACTGGACATACTTATTAGAGAACACATTCTTTTTTAGAAATAAAGTACCTACTTGATGTTCAACTCCCAGTAATAAATTAGTTTCTATTTCCAAACACTATTATTTATTAACAAAGGTAATGTTTTTATGTATATATACATTTGTCATTCATGGACAGTAGTCTTGTTATTATGAACTGTGTATTCCTAATCTTGTTCTATTTATCAACTATATACCATTCAACTATATGATACTGTTACTATTAATATTTTGAACTTTGTATTTTATAGTGAATACATTTTTTTTATTTAAATAATTGTGATTGTTTGAAAAAAGTTTAAATCTTACACTTGAGTGCTAATTGCATTTTTTTAATCGAAACAAATAACTATTATTGCTTGCTGTAAAACTACCCCCTCCCCCACCCCCCTCGCAAACCCTCTTCCTTTCCCTTTCTGACCCTAAATTCATTGTGCCACATATTACAAAAAGAAATTTGCAAACATGGTAGTTAAGGAAACCAGCATGCCACATCTTGTTTGATCAAACCTGCTCTATTATCTTGACCTCTGAATCAATGATTTGATTGACCATTTAGGATCATGTCTGAGACACCACTATATTTGCTTCCCTGCCCTTTTCCACAATTTTAAATGCCCTCAGGCAGAGCTGTAGCTAGTCATTGTGAAGCCCTGTGTGAGCTACATTTTTTGGCGCCCTTTTAATCTGAAAAATGCAAAAGAATTTAACAGCACCCTTTTGGCGCACTTTTCTAGTTCGGCGCACCTCTCTAGTTAGGCACACCTTTCTAGTTCGGTGCACCTTTCTAGTTCGGTGCACCTTTCTAGTTCGGTGCACCTTTCTAGTTCAGCGCCCTATGTGGCTTCACAACCAGAAGTACCCTTATTAAGCTACTGACCTTAGGTATTTTGTACATTTTTTCCCCTTAACTTGTAATTGTTGTATTCTTTATATGTGTTTTTACAAAAATTTACTATGTTATTTAAATAAATAATTTTATTTAATCTGATACATTTTTTCTTTTGGTTCCTTTCAAACATTCTTCGCGAAGTTGAAAGTCATCGCTGCTACACTGTGATGCAATTATGGGTAACCTGTACATTTTCTCTTTGTAAACAATTGCATGTTTTGATGTTTTGTCCTCAAATTATTTTTATGACCAGATTTTTATCCATATGCATGGAAGAGGTAAGAGTCTGAAATTTATTTTAAAGTGTACACATGAGAGATACAACAAGTGAAATTTGTGTGCTGAATTGTGTCTATTAGTTAAACATATTCTTGTCACAAAATCTTCTATATGGTTTCTTCTCATTAATATTTTTTTTCTCAATTTATTTGCAGTTTATTCACCTATTTTTCTCTAAACATTTTAAGAATTTTTTCATCTGCCTAAATTTTGGTAATGTAGTTATTTTTTTTTTTTCGATTCCATTTCATTTAAAAAATCTTGTAATCTAACAGACAAGTTATCGTTGGTGTTTGTCCTGTTAGAATTCTGCAATTTTTAAACCATTCATATCCAGCCTAACATCTCTGTTTTTGTTTTATTAATTTATTTACAGTCTGCTAAAGTTTTTCCTTTTTTTCTCAATACCTGTTTTTTTTTAGATTTCTTTGTACCTATGTTTGAAGTATAAATATGTAAATTAAATGTATTTTTTTTTTAAATAATAATTAGAAATGTAGCAAAGTTGTTTTTTTTTTTCTGTGTCTATATAATTTTGTTGATTATGAAACTTTAGACTATTCTCTTAGTTCATTGTTATGCCTTCTCTATTAAAAGCTACATTTCATCATCAACAAAATAGTGAAAAAAAAACAACATAAACTGGGCCAGGACTAGGGTCCAATTCTTATGGAATCTGAAGCAAATTACTTTTTTTGATAATGTTTAAATAAAGAGAGAAATGACAGAAGTAATTCCATTGTGATCTTCAATTCTTATTAGTATCATTTCTATATTATAATCTAATTTGAAAATAACCTTGATGTGTTTATGTATAAAATGTACTCTGTAAAATGAATGTAAACTGTCTACTTGTTATTCTACATTTTTTTAAATGCTAACATGTATGTAACAAATTAATTTCACCATCTAGTTTTCTTATCCTCTTCAAATTCAATATCTAAAATTCATTGGCTGAACTTCAACAGAATTAGCTGCATATATAAAATATTGAAACGCCTATCACTTTAGTGATTGAATAAAAACATGAGGAAAAAAAACCCTGCTTTGTTTACAGTTATGAGTAAATAATTCATATATAATGTGATATTTTGTTATTACCAATGGTTAAATATAACATCTTTTTTTAATTTTTTTTTTAAATGTTTCATGAGACAGTCAAATGAAAGATATATTCTCCTATAGAGCGCTGATGGTAGCGAAAAGTGATGGTAGCATTAAGTGATGGTAGAGTAAAGTGATGGTAAAGTTAAGTGAAAGTAGAGTAAAAAGATGGTAGTATTAAGTGATGGTAAAGTGGGGTAAAGTCAAGTGAAGGTAGAGTAAAGTGATGGTAGAATAAAGTAATGGTAAAGTTAAGTGAAGGTAGAGTAAAGTGATGGTAGAATAAAGTGATGATAGCATTAAGTGATGGTAGAATTAAGTGATGATAGCTTTAAGTGATGGTAGAATAAAGTGATGGTAAAGTTAAGTGATGGTAGCATAAAGTGATGGCCAAGTCAAGTGAAGGTAGAGTAAAGTGATGGTAGAATAAAGTAATGGTAAAGTTAAGTGAAGGTAAAGTGATGGTAGAATAAAGTGATGGTAAAGTTAAGTAAAGGTAGAGTAAAGTGATGGTAGAATAAAGTGATGATAGCATTAAGTGGTGGTAGAATTAAGTGATGATAGCTTTAAGTGATGGTAGAATAAAGTGATGGTAAAGTAAAGTGATGGTAAAGTTAAATGAAGGTAGGGTAAAGTGATGGTAAAGCTAAATGAAGGTAAAGTGATGGTAAAGTAAAGTGATGGTAAAGTTAAATGAAGGTAGAGTAAAGTGATGGTAAAGTTAAATGAAGGTAAAGTGATGGTAGCATTAAGTGATGGTAGCATTAAGTGATGGCCAAGTCAACTGAAGGTAGAGTAGGCTGATGCTAGTACTGAACCCAAAGTACCACTTCTATTAGAGTGAGCGTGAAAACATTTTGTCAACATGTCACTGTCTCATTTAGTTGACAGTTCATTTTCAAAACAAAATAGAATTGATTCCCCTGTTCTGTCTTTAATGAAAGTATCACTTATGATCCAAACACTGATAATTATTATGTGTAATATTTGAACAAAAACTGATCAAAAGAGTTCACCCGGCCATTTTTTTTTAACAGACTCACGAAATTAAATAAATAAAGCATATGTTCACCAAAGTAAAATTACTCCCCTTGCTTTTCTTTTGTTTGGTTATCCTCATTAATGTAGTTATGGGGATGTGTGGTCATGCGGTGTCGACTGTCGACCTGAAGGTACCTGGTTCGATCTCCGGTGAGGACCAAGGACATTTTTCAGGTCTTGGCTCAAGTTCCCTTCATGTCTCCCGTGGTGCCTCCATGGCCATTACACTCCCTGCTGTGGTGGGGATGAAAGAAGGGTACTACAAAACCTGAAAATTGTCCCATTAAGGTGGGCGATTTTTTATTAACTGGGACGGATACAGTTCCCGATCATGTCTCCCGTAGTGCCTCCATGGCCATTACACTCTCGGCTATAGTGGGGATAAAGGAAGAGCACCATTAGTGGCTTATAGGATCTAACAGATTTCATCTCATCCTTACAATAACTTCAAACACACACTTTCGACCGGAGGGGTCCCGGGTTCGAAAGTCCCCAAGTCCACCCAACTTTAAATGGGTACCTGACTTTAGGTTGGGGAAGTAAAGGCGGCTGGGCTTTGTGCTAACCACACAATCCCTATATATGCCGAGGTTATTAAAACAGATGAATTCTACACCTCATCTGCCCCGATGAGCCCTTTGGGGCTTAAGAGAACTTTACTTATTAATGTAGTTAGTAATACTTCTCACTGAGATGTAACTAATACATGTAATATCGAGCAGTATGTAGTCAATATATAAAGCAACACCCAATGAGAAAAAGCCTAACGGCAGGCGAAGAAACTGATGGCTAGAGGAAGTGGAAGAAGAAGAAAAATTAGTCAACGGAATGTTTTTTATCCCGTATATTATCAGAGAGAACAAATAAAAGCTGATGCTAATTTATTCATTTTATCACAACAAAGTAAACAGATCTAACAACCGAGATCCAACAACCCGGATCCAACAACCCAGATCCAACAACCCAGATCCAACAACCCGGATCCAACAACTCAGGTCCAACAACCCATATTCAACATCCCAGATCCTATAAATCAGATCTAACAACCCAGATCCAAAAACCCAGATCCAACATCTCAGTTCCAACAACCCATATTCAACAGCCCAGATCCTATAAATCAGATCAAACAACCCAGATCCAACAACCCATATTCAACATCCCAGATCCTATAAATCAGATCTAACAACCCAGATCCAAAAACCCAGATCCAATAACCCTGATCAAATAACCTAGATCCAACAACCGAAATCCAACAACCCAGATCAAAAAACCCAGATCTCACAACCCATTTCCAACAACCTAGATACATACACGCATGTACCGCGTGTGTGCTGGGCCGACCTTGTCCTATGCTGCAATAGGATTGCCGCCAACTTATCTTGGGGCCATTCCGCCATCTGAAGCCAGTCTGGCCACACGCATAGCCCGATATCGTTGTCATTTCTTTACCAGATTACGGTACGCGAAGGGCCATTGTGGACAGGAAGCTCCTCACACGTTCTTGTATTGCACAATTCCTTCCCCCCTCCCCCCCCCAGTTGCTGCGGCCCCTGCGCAAGTGAATATACAAACCACGTGCACCTGATGGACATTGACAGGTTGAGTTTTGAGACAGTGAATTCTAAAATTAAGTTCAATAAAGTAAAACAGAAACAACTGTGTGAGAGAGCGGCGTTAGTTTACAAACAATCCGATTGATTTCAGAATTCAATGAGTTCATACAATCCGAGCTGACACTAAACCAGTTGGATACTTTTCATTTGGGGTTTGAAGGAGATAGATTACAGCAAATAGTGTTTACACACGGGCTATGGATAAATTTGGCTCTGGTTATATGTAAAATCACCTCACATGGAATGTTCACAGACATATCATTTTATGAACATTGCTGTACCAGATAATCCATCTGAGACAATATAGCAATTCAAATACAGGATGGGCAACTCCTAATGAAAGTATAGACCCAGTTGTCGGCCTTTATTTACACCCGATAGAATCTGAGAGCATATGTAAACGATTTCTCTAGTATTGTTAGCATTACTACTAGCTGTACCCTTAAAAAACCTTTGCATCGAGGTATTTTCCTTTAGGTTTGATCGGTAGGTTATGTTATTTTTCGTTTCGGACAGATCCGATTTAGTCATGATTTGTTACAATTTAAAGATGAAATATGTTTTTGAAATGCAAAAACAAACAAACAAACAAATATTTAAATGGAATCTTTTTCACATTTCGGCCGTAGATTTCATGTTGGAAAACCGCAGGAACTATTCAAAACTGTAGATTTAAAAGAAAAAACGTTAATCGAATCGAGACAAGACAGAAACGTGCCGGGAACCATGTAACAAAATAGTGCCGGGAACTATGTAACAGAATAGTATCGGGAACCATGTAACAAAATAGTGCCGGGAACCATGTAACAAAATAGTGCCGGGAACCATGTAACAGAATAGTGCCGGGAACCATGTAACAGAATAGTGTCGGAACCATGTAACAGAATAGTGCCGGGAACCATGTAACAGAATTGTGCCGGGAACCATGTAACAAAATAGTGCCGGGAACCATGTTACAAAATAGTGCCGGGAACCATGTAACAGAATAGTGTCGGGAACCATGTAACAGAATAGTGTCGGGAACCACAGTATCAAAGTAATGGACAATAATCGCCTTCCCCCCTCTTCGTCTAATATCAAAACGAACCAAGGTTTATAATTTATTTATTAGTACAATATTTGCATTTCATGTCATGAAGATAATTCATAGTTATAGAATATTTATAATTTCCAATTTAAAACAACCGGCTTCGCAAACATTAGGTTTTAGACAGCATTTTAATTACCATAGGTGTGGAGGTGTAGCTGCGTGAGAGCTGTAAGATTCACAAGCGTTTATATCTCTATCTATCTCTACCTCTATGTATCTCTATCTCTACCTCTATGTATCACTACCTCTATCTCTATCTATCTCTACCTCTATCTCTATCTATCTCTACCTCTCTCTCTCTTTGAACTCTCTCAGTAATCTGCGGGCTGAGACTTAGTCTCTTAGAGCCCGTGAGATCAGACTTGCTGTGTCTCTCAACATCTGGAGACTGCCATAGAGCCCGATGGCCAGCAAGCTTCCGGACTGGTCCACCCTGTGGTCCGCCAGTCCGGGGCACTCGAAAAGCAAATGATCTACGGTTTCCTCCACTTCCCTGCAGTGTCTGCAAAGGGTGTCGCTATTGGGCCTCAACCTCCCAAAGTACGCGCCAATAGGACAGTGCCCAGTACGGAACTGGGCAATTAGCGCCTGCTCGACACGCCTAAGCTTCCACCACGGGTCAGTTTTGGACGGCCGCTCTAGGACTTGCCGGATCTTAAGTCCGTTCACCCCATGAGCCCAGCCCGAGAACCACTTCGATTGTCCAAAGAGGCAGATCATGGAACGTGCTGCCTCAAATGAGCTCTTTCTTGCACTCACGGGCAGCACTTGGGAATCTGTCGACTGGACTATTGCCTTGGCAATGCCGTCTGCCCTTTCATTTCCGGGCACGTCCGCATGCCCGGGAACCCATTGAAGGGTCACATGCACATGGTGTTGGGACACAAGACCCTGTATTGCCATCAGCATGGCTTCCAGCAGAAGCGGCCATTCTCCTGTCCCTTTTACAGCTTGGAGAACAGAGAGCGCGTCAGTGAGAATGACAATGTCCAGAGCAGGCAAAGTACCCTCACCGATCAACTCCCCTATGTGGTCCACTGCCTCAGTAATGGCTGTCATCTCTGCCTCGTAAGCACAGAGCGACCCACATAGGCCAGCATGGTCTTTCGCAAAGCCAGTTTGCGGGAGAGTGATGTGGACCCCAAACGAGGCGCTTGTCCGGCCGTCTCTACTGGATACAGAGGCATCAGTATAGGCCAGTATAGCGTTCCCTGAATAGGTTCCAATCATCTCCATAGCCACATCCGTGATGGTTCGGCGATCCTTTGCGTTCCCAGCATTGGTTTCGACCAGGGTTGTGCGTACCTCGGGCATGTAGAAAGCCTCGCCAGGAGGGACCTTAGAGACTGTCTCTAGCATTAGGCGGTCGGTCGGCAGCTTGATCTCGGAGGCAAGTCTCACTGCGTGGTGCATGAAAGACTGCATCGAGAGCCGCTTCCTTTCCACCCAGCCGTCGACCATCTCCCTTAGCACCGAGGTCTCCTCCTGCCGCTTAAACCGCTCATACGCGGTTATAACGGCCTGCTCTCTACGGATACCCAGAGGTGGCACATTTGCCATGATTTCCACCGCTGCTGTGGGCGCCGTTCGGAAAGTGCCTGTGATCAGCCGGAGAGCCTGGTTTTGTACAACATCTAGGGCCTCTAAAGAGGACTTAGACCCATAGACCTGCACAACCTGGCTATAATCTATCTGAGACCTTACTGCACCCATGTACAGTGACCTCAGGACATCTGCTCGAGCCCCCCAGGACGTGCTCGCCAACTTCTTGACAATATTCAGTCTATCAGAGGCGCAGCGGGCAACCTCCGAAAGATGTGTGCAGAGAGTAAGCTTTCTGTCAAGTGTAACTCCCAGGTACTTGGGCTTAGGTTCCAGAGCAAGAACCTCACCCTCTACCTCCAGTCTAAATGGCTCCTTAAGGATACTACCTCTATCTCTATCTATCTCTACCTCTATCTCTACCTCTATCAGTACCTCTATCTATCTCTATCTACATCTCTATTTTTCTATCTATCTGTATTTCTCTCTATATCTATCTCTATTTGTCTCTATCTATCTCTATATCTATCTCTGTCTTTCTTTATTGTATCTCTATCTTTATCTCTATCTATCTCTATATCTGTCTCTATCTATCTCTGCCTCTTTCTATCTCTGTATCTATCTCTGTCTCTATCTATCTCAATACCTATCGTTATCTCTATCTATCTCTTTACGCATCTTTCTATATTTATACACATATAATATTAATTGGCATTAATATTATTAACATTAATTGGCTGAAAAAAAATAAGGGGTTTGAGACAGTGTTGTTGAATTAAACCGTACCGTGTTCACATACATACACACATACGCATAAATTTATAATATTAACATTGAGATAAAACATGTAACCTGATAGAAGCTGAGCGTCAATTGACACCAGCGACATCTCGTGTTTCTTTAACTATTGGCCAACCTCCCTCTCTGTGGCACAACCCCCCCCCCACCTCTGTGGCAGATGCTGACCCACTCTCTCTCTCTCTCTCTCTCTCTACCTGTGACAGATGCCGCTTACCACGAATGACCAGACTCGGCTTACGGAGAGATCAACATTTTGTCCCCTGAGACCACACGTGGAAGACGCCCACGACATATAAATACAGTCCAACCTGTTTGACCCTTCCCAACTCAAATTAAGTTTCTCCGTTTAGCTCACCAGTGAAGGGCGCATTGAAGAGTTCATCAAGTCAACAATGGCCTATGAAGAAGAACTGGCCAAGCTCAAGGCACGCGTGCTGATGCTGCTCAATGACACGGACGGTTGGAGTTCATCTTACAAGTCCAACGTAAGAAAAATATAAAAAAAACCTTTTTCTTTGTTTTTTTTTCTTTCACAGAATATTTATTTTCCAGGAATGGTTTTTTTTTATATTTCTTATTGCCTTTCATCATCATACTAACAAAGCAGCTATCTTGTAGTGCGTCCGGCGGCGTATGGGTAAGCCGTCGCCATAAATAATCTATGACGTCATTTCCAAGAGGTTAGCTACGCATGTGGCAGAAATAAATGAAACAATAATTCTACACTTGTGATATCCTCTATGACGTCATTTCCCGATGTTACAATTTTTTATTATTTTAAATTTACTACAAGTAATCAGCCAGTTGTAAATATTACATTGCTAACTATATGCTTCTGGTCTTGCTGCCGGTTTGCGTGTAGCTTTTAAACGATTATTACATGGAAAGCCGTCGCTATAAGTAAAAAAATAATTCTTCACTTTGGATTCCGTGTTAATAGTTCCTATTAAAGAAGACAGTAAGACGAAAATCGCGCACAATTCATTTGCAGCGGATCAATTACGAAAGGCTGAAATGTTTTTGCACGATGCCATCGAGCCCATGCTTTGGATGCAATTGATAGAACACTCAGAGATGTTGCTCAAACAGGCTATTTACTATGTTTTGTGTTACGCACTTGGAATTACATGTTTATAGTTACTATTAATTCTCATATTAAGCATTTAGTTGCGAATGCAACGGGCAACTACTAGTAATTTAAAATAAATGTATTGATGAGATGAAATCCGTTAGATCCTATAACCATGACCTGAAATATACAATTGGTATTCACCGGATTTTAAACCAGGGACCCTCGGTGTAAAAATGGCCCGATGAGTCTATGGGAGGGGTGGTCACGCATGAGGTAGATGAGGATCGCACTACAATTTTTAAAAAAATTAATAATAAAAAAACCTCTTTATAGCGCCACACCGTGACCAGTTCCTAAAAAAAATGTTGTGAATACAACTAATTTAATCAAGAATAACTATAGTATCACCCCCTCCCATTCCCCCACCCCCACCACCTTCCCAACGAAAAAACTGGTTCCATCGGAAGACGTACAAATCTAATGGAAAAACTTCATAGCAAACTTCACCAACGGTGATAACATTTTGGTCGTAGTTGAACTGAAAAGAGTGGTGGTGTTACACTTTAGTTAGGTAAAGTACTAAAAGACTTTGTATTTCTCTGACATATTTTGCAGTATGTCTGTGTGACGTTTAGAATTGCCCTTCTCCCCCACCAACCCCAGTTCACCACAGGGTCAAGGTTCCAGCCGCTATGTTGTGTAGATTCGTTTCATCGACGTCGCCTTCCCCCCCCCCCCCAATCGTTTCACTGACGTTCTTTCTCCCCCCCCCCCCAAACGTTTCGGTGACAGACATCGTCGTTCTCCCCCCCCCCCCCCCAAACGTTGCACCAACGTATTCGCCCCGACCTTATAAATACATCAATAGCAGTAGTTGAGTTAGTAAGGTGCTCTGAGTTTGTAAGGTGCTGACAGTCATATGAGTTAGACGTAGAGTAGTGTAGATAGTTCTAAGATTCTAAGAGTTAGTTGTAAACTTGTAGTGACATTTGTTTAAGTAGACATCATTAGACAAAGGACTTGTATTGTATATACATATATATTCACCTATGTTTAGAAGCAATTAAAGTTGGATTTTTGAGTTTAAATACCAGTGTTGCTGTTGAAATATATGTATTAGAGAAGTGTGTACGTAACATATTTGGCGATCCTACGCCTTGTAAAGTATAAGATATAATAACGTTACATATTTGAAAATAACAACGTAACAGTGTGTCATTGTAATGACCATCTACTAGAGTTGTTTTCTAACTGAAATAGGTAAACAAAAAAACAAAAAAAAATATAAAATCATGCACTATTTTCAAACATTATACTCCGATGTAGATGAAACCCTCGCTTTTAATAAAGGCGTCAGCAGTTTGAACACTGTAACTAAATAATTAATATTTTTTTTTGTTTGAATGCGTTTGAATTTGAGAGAAATAAAAATTATACTCATCTAGCCAGTGCCGGCTTTAGGTATAGGCGATATAGGCAGCTGCCTAGATCGGCATTATTTCAAGGAGCGGCAAATTCCAGCAAAATAAAACAAAATAAAAAATATAAAATTAAAATAAAATAAATAAATTTGAGAAAGTGTAGAATTAAATAAGGGAACAAAATTGATTAGAATGGCGACAACAAATAAATGGATTAACGCTCTATCTTAATTTATTACATCAATATTATGACATCACTATTTTCAAAATTATTTTCTTCTATTGCATTTGACAAAATTAGATTCAGATATAATGGAGGATCCTGCTAAATGGCCAGATATAAGTGATAATATTCGTTGTTTTCTTATTCAGCATGTTCCAAAACAGAAATCAAATTTGAGTCTGGTTATCCAATTTTCTAATTACCACTATACACGCAAACTGGCTAACGGAGAAACTTTAAAAAGGATATGGTTGATGTATTCTACGTCAGTAGATAAGGTATATTGTTTTTGCTGCAGAATATATAACAGGAGAAAATCTACCTTAGCAACACATGGCAGTTGTGACTGGAAAAATATGTCAAGTATATTGCAGCATCATGAAAAATGTCCAGATCATTTAACCAGTTATCTTGATTGGAAAGAACTAAAAATGAGGATAACAATTACTAAAACTATGGATAACGTGAGTCAGCGCCTTATAAATCATGAAGCGAAACACTGGAAAGATGTATTAGAAAGAAAAATATCTTTGATCAGAGTACATGGAGTTCAAAATTTACCCCTTAGATCTGATCGGTTATATACATCTCATAATGGAAACTTTTTGAAATTTGTTAAAGTTATTACTGACTTTGATCCGATAATGAAAGAACATGTAAGACGTTTTAAATCAGATGAAATTCATGACCATTATTTAGGAAAAATATTCAGAATGAGATCATTCAACTGTTGAGTAAGGAGGTAAAACAGAAAATGATAAGTGATCTAAAATTGCAAAATATTACGCTATAGTTCTCGATTGCACACCAGACGTCAGTCACAAAGAACAGATGACAATGATTGTTAGATTTGTTACAGCAAATGAATCGACAACTGACAAACCTTCAGAAGTTTCTATCAATGAACACTTCATTGGATTCGTAGAACTTGGAAAAATCTACAGGTGTAAGTATGGTGGAAATTTTACTTAAAGAACTATCAGATTCAGGCATTTGTCTAGATGATATGAGGGGACAAGGCTACGATAACGGAGCGAACATGTGGGGAATACATAATGGTGTCCAAGCAAGAGTTAAAGAGCTAAATCGAAGAGCCTTTTAAGTCCCATGCAATGTGCATTTGGTGGTGAATGATGCCGTAAACTGTTGTTTGGAAGCAGTACGGTTTTTTTTAGGTAATTCAAAATATATACATCTTTTTTTCTGCATCAACACATCGCTGGAATGTATTGTTAGAATATGTCAAAAACAAAGTGGCAGCAGGTTTAACTGTTTAAAAGTTATGCGCAACACGCTGGGAAAGTCGAGTTAATGTTGTGAAGGTAATTCGATATGAAACAGTTGAAATTTACGATGCACTCGTTTCAATTGCTGATGACATTTCACTTTCTAGACCAGGTGGAACCGAGTCCCGTGCAGAAGCTAAGGGAATTGCACAAAAAAATACTCGATTTCAAGTTTATTTGTTCATTAGTGATTTGGTATGATGTTTTATTTGAGATCAATATATCTAGCAAAACATTTCAAGAAAGAGATTTTGATTTAAGGAAATCAATTCAACAATTGAATGCAACTAAAGCTATGCTCCAGAATTATAGAACAGATGAAAGTTTTGCCAAAAGCAATTACAACAGCTAAATCATTGGCTAAAGAATTTGGTATTTAGTGCGATTTCCTTACGGAAATACAAATAAGATCTTGACTAAAAAAAGAGACAATTTAACTATGAAGTTCCAGATGATCCTATTCTCGAGCCTTAAGTGAATTTCAGAGTAAATTTCTTTAACCAGATATTGGATACCGCAATTCAATCAGTTAATGATCGATTTATGCAGTTAACATCTCACAGCGATTTATTTGGTTTTTTGTATGACATTAAAAACAGGAGAAATGTGATAAAAGAGAGGTTTTCATTGATTGCATGGACCTTCAATAAGCTTTAACATCTGAAAACGAAGATTCAGCAGACATTAATGTAACAGAACTGTGCTATGAATTATTTGATTTATCAAGGAGAATTACAGAAATATCAAGCCCTAGAGTTACATTAGACTATCTATGTGGAATGGGCTTGGTTGCCTAGAGTTATATTAGACTATCTATGTGGAATGGGCTTGGTTGCCTAGAGTTATATTAGACTATCTATGTGGAATGGGCGTGGTTGCTCTTTTTCCGAATGTGTACGTGGCATTGCGAATTTTGCTTACACTACCGATAACAGTGGCGAGTGCAGAGAGAAGCTTTTCGAAGCTCAAACTCATAAAAACATATCTTCGTTCTACCATGTCTTAGCATCGTTTGGTTGGTTTTGCTACAATATTTATAGAGAAAACGATTGCAGAAGATTTGGATCTGACCGAAGTAATTGAAGAGTTTAGCTCTGCAAAAGCTAGAAAAGCATATTTTACGTGTATACTCTTCAATCTTTTTAATGCTTAATAAACATGACATTTCATTTTTTTTATATTTTTCATTACTTTTCTAACTTAGCATAAAAAAAAAAAACTTCCTAAAATACACTACTATACTTCAAACTCTTTAACTTTTATAAAGTTGCCAAATTTTAAAAATTTGTTATGAAGAATGAAGACTAGTAATACAACTATAAGTATATCATATTTTTATTTTCATAATTTTGATTTACTTCAAAATAAATAGGATTTATAGAGTTTTCTTAGAAAAAGGAAACTAAAAAGGGCGGCATTTTTGTCCTTGCCTATATCACAAAAATGTCTAAGGCCGGCACTGCATCTAGCTGTACCCTGAGAACCTTTCCATAGAGTTATATCCCCTTAGGTTTGATCGGTAGGCTAGGTTATTTTCTTTTGGTTTCGGGCAGATCCGATTTTTTTTTTCATGATTTTTATAACTGTTCTTTACGTTTGACGATTTTAAACTGGGAGGCTGTTGCATTAATTCTTTACTTTCGATCTAACGCAGAACCCACACCGCTATTATTTATATAGACTCTTTTATTCTGTATTGGAAGTATTGAACGCGTGAATACTTTCGTGATTATTTACAATTTCTGTTTTTTTTTTAATTATTTGTCTTCCACAGAACGGTGTATTATTAGAGACCAAACCATCAGAGATGTACCCTGCTAACATGTAGGTTTCGTTATATTTTTGTGTATCGATCCAACCATAGTCGTATGTTAAGTGTGTGTGTGTGTGTGTTTAGAAACCATAGACAATGACGTTGTTAGGGCTGAACTATTTAAATACTAGCTGTACCCTGCAAAAAACTTTGCATAGAGTTATATCCCTTAAGATAAGAACAATCTAAAAATATATACAAATGTAAAAAATTTATTCATCTATTAATGCGGGGCTTTAGCTAGTGATTTTTGCCTAAAGAGCCCATCCCTTCCAAATAACTAATAATTAATATAATAGCGATTTGGGTTTTGCGTTAAATCGAAAGTAAAGAATTAATGCAACAGTATTCCAGTTTAAAATACCATCATGAAAAAATCGGATCTGCCCGAAACCAAAAAATAACCTAGCCCACCGATCAAGCCTAAGGAGATATAACTCTATGCAAACGTTTTGCAGGGTACAGCTAGTACAAGCTTAATTCGTATGAAAGTGTTAAAATTCTGTATCGTTCATGTTATATTAGATGACAACAGATGGGTTAAATTAAATGACAGTAGATGGGATAAATTAAACGACAACAGCTGGGATACAATAAATGACCCAGTTATTTTGATGTTTTGAGATGTTTTGAATTCTTTTTACTTAATCATTGATATAAAATGAATTAAATGTCACAGAAAAAAAATTCCAATCACGAAAAACAAATGACTAGTTACAGCAAGTATTACACTGCCACCTTAGTGGGTGGCATATGCAATGCTTAACTAATTCCGAAAATGAAATTAACCATTCTCATTCCAAATCGGGTTTATCTGAGGGAGATATATCGGGAACTTTAAACATGACCTGAAGATCCATTGGCCCTCACCGGACATCGACCCATTGACCCTCAGGTCAACACTCCAGCACCTTACAGCGGATGCCGACCATCGACTGCAAAAAATAACTTATACAGCAAAGGATCCATTCATTTTTATAAGCTTCTATAATGGGTATAGACGCTTCAATTCACATAACGGGTTAATTTAGATGGTTATGTGACTAGTGACGAGAGTTAATCCCGGACGGTTGTATGATTAGTGACGTGACAGTTAATCTGGAAGGTTGTGTGATTAGTGACGTGAGAGTTAATCTGGAAGTTTGTGTGATTAGTGACGTGAGTGTTAATCTGAGGTGTGTGATTAGGGATGAGAGAGTTAATCTGGAAGTTTTGTGTGATTAGTGACGTGAGTGTTAATCTGAGGTGTGTGATTAGTGATGAGAGTTAATCTGAAGAATTGTGTGATTAGTGATTAGAGAGTTAATCTGGAGGGCTGTGTGATTGGTGATGAGAGAGTTAATCTGAAGAATTGTGTGATTAGTGATGAGAGAGTTAATCTCGAGGGCTGTGTGATTGGTGATGAGAGTTAATCTAGGGGTTGTCTGATGGTGATGAGAGAGTATTCTGGAGGGCTGTGTGATTGGTGATGAGAGATTAAATCTGAAGAATTGTGTGATTAGTGATGAGAGAGTTAATCTCGAGGGCTGTATGATTGGTGATGAGAGAGTTTATCTGGGGGTTGTCTGATTGGTGATGAGATAGTTCATCTGAAGTTTTGTGTGATTAGTGACATGAGAGCTAATCTGGGGTTGGTTGTGTGATTAGTGACGTGGAGTAAATCTGGGGGGGGTGTGATTAGTGACGTGAGAGTAAATCTAGGGGTGATGACGTGAGAGTAAATCTGGGGGTGGGGGTTGTGTGATTAGTGAAGTGAGAGTAAATCTGGAAGGTTTATGATTAGTGACATGAGAGTTTATCTGAAGGTTGTGTGATTATTTGCGTGAGAGTTAGCTGAATAATAAGTGATTAATGACTTGAAAGATTTCAAAAGGAAACATTTATTTTTATGAATAGAAAAAACAACCTAGTAAGAGAAACAAAATCGAGAATCCACTGGATCGCTTTTATAGATCAAAGATTACACCACGAGACACCACCCAATAGTTCAGGATAACATCTAAACAACTGATCGCCTTATCTCACAATTCTAGCATAGCTCGATGGTACGATTATGGAAACAAAGAAGAAGTGTCTTTTCAGCTATCCTTAGTTCAGAAATTTGAACAGGGTCATTCCATGTCAACCAACCAATAGTGTTCACCCGACCCTCTCAGATCTTCCTGAAATTTTCATGGTTAGTGGTCAGGTCGTGGAGCCGACAAGGAGCCGGGACGCTACTTTTTACCGGAGCTGGAGCCGGAAAAATCTGGCGGCTCCACGGCTCCCAAAAGTTTTTTACCGCAGAATTTTTTTTAGCTTTAAAATTACAAATTTGTTTGATTTTTTGCCTCATACAATTTGAAATGTTGTTCATGTTTTACGAACGCCACAACAGTATTAGCGTTAAAATGAAAATCCGATTGTTATCGGACCCGTGGCAAATATGCTATAAGCTTAGCTATATTTAAACTTTATTAGAAGGAACCCGAAAAAATAATAATACAGAGTCTGCCAGTGGGACTCTAGACACTGAGTTACGATTAAATCATACAATTCAAACAATTATAAAAAATAAACAAAAACAATAATAAAGTATGTATAGCTAAGCTAAAGCATATTTGCCACGGTCCAACAATCAGAGTTTATTTGTACCCTGGTCCAAACTCCGTAGCCAGAGGGGGCCTATAGGCTGAGCCCCCTGTTCATGACCTGAGCCCCCTCCCGTGCATGATTTGCTTTCTGACAAAACTTTAAATAATAACGGGACATAAAATATCAATCATATTGTTCAATTTTTTGTTTTAGGGGCCCGGACTGAGCTGGCCAATCAACTTTTTAAAATATTAATTAATAATCACGGGGCCCGTCACCCCTGTCCAGGGACCCGAAATTTCTGTCGGTGGGCCTGTTTGCAATCTTGTAATAGTTTTATATATTGATATCTTCTGAGGACAACTAGCAACTTAAATAAGTTAATAAAATAATATTGACTTCTGACTTCACTTTTATACATATGTATAATAAAATAATAAAGTATAAACTCCGTGATTTCTCTGAGTGATGTTATTGACTGTATAATTTACTCATCTATAATCCCTTCACAAACCCCTGCTCTGCTCCAAGCTTTTCGCACCTCCATCTCGCCCCCTGAGCATTTCTTCTACCCCACCAGGGGCGGAATTAGGTGAGGGGAATGGACATTTCCACCCCCCCCCGGTTATCGCAAGTTTTTTTGTTCAAAGACCAATTTTCAACAATGAGAATAGTTTGCACTCCCCCCGGGGTCAAAGTTTGCCCCCGTCCAAAGTTGTCTAGATCCGCCCTGTACGCCTGGATCAGTCGTCGGCATCCTCCCACCCCGCCGAAAAAATTTCTTCCCCCCTCCCCAATGCAATAATCCTGGCTATGGGCCTTCCCGGTCCGAATAATCACTTCAAATTTATAAATACAAATACTAAAGTCTTTAAAATATTTTAAATAATGAATCATTTTACTATTAGCTAATTTGATCATTGAAATAACTTTTTAGTACTTATGAAAATGGCGACTAGTGAAACCTCGATCGAAAATAATGATATGTGTCTGGATGCACTGAAATGGTTTTTTTTTTGTAAAATCGACAATGCGTATATTTTCCTGACCAGGATGAACGCGGCAAAATTTGCATAACTTTTTATCAGCGGCATGTTAACGTGGAGCAATTATTAAATTTTTGTCTCGTGTGATACTTTTTTAATAGGGCCGGAGCGCGCCGGAGCTGAGCCAGCCAAATTTGTGGGAGCCGGGCCGGACACAAATTTGGCGGCTCAGCAAGCCCGCTTGTGGTACATTCAAAGTTGAGTGACTGAAAATTAGGCCATTGGTCAAAAACTTTCCGAGATGATCTCAGGAGCATTCTTCATAAAAAATGTTCTATTGCCCTGTTTATCTGTCTATCTGTCGTCTGTCTGTCCGTCATCACCCTAGATCTCAACAACCATAAGTCCTAGACCCATGATGTATATATCATTTGTAGGTCTTGCCTGCCAAGAAAACACTTTGGTCCATTTCGCGAACTGACCTCTAAAGCCGAAAAAGGGGGCGTATTAGTACCGTTTTTACTATGTAAGCTATATTAACAAAGGCGCGCCCTGTATTCATGTTCATAAATGTAGACCCATGATGGGTATATCATTTTGTAGAAGTGGGTCTGCCAAGTGTACATCAAAAGTCCATTTGGCCTGCCAAGAAACACTTTGGTCCATTTCGCGATTTGACCTCTGAAGCCGAAAAAGGGGCATTTTAAGTACCGTTTTTGCTTATATTTTAAATATAAATAATAAAAACTAATCAAGTGGGCGTAATCATTATTTATTTTTGTAACAGTTATTCAACATGATTACTTCCTCTCTATTTGTATCAAAACCTATACGCGTGGAGCAAAACCTATGGCTGTAACCCGGGAAAAAAATACGGATTTCTCGGCGTAGCCGTAGCACTGGGTACACAAAAATGCTCTAAAATGTCCTTGTCCGAAACGAAAGACTTAAATTGCTGGATACCATTCACTAATGTACTGTGCAATCTTTCCACCAATGTTGTCTGGCAGCTCATCAAGCACAGTATCATTATGATGATGTGCAATTTTGCCAATTGCAAGAAACTGTTTGATAGTAGGACTGTGTGTACATAGATAAGATACCATCAGTTAACTGCTTTGCAGCATAATGATATATACACATATCCGCATTGTATGGTTGCTTGTATGGTTAAAAACAAACAATCTGTAATTGATTTGTAACTTAAAACTGTATTTTTTCATAAAATTTGATTGACATAATACACGTTAATGAGGCCCGTAGCGTGTGGGGTCAAATATTGATGAAAACTTCTGTGATGTTTGGAATCTTTAGGGCATTCTGTGTGCAAGCTCACTTAAGATAAATACATCATTCAACTCAGGATAAAACAATAAGTAAATACTGAAAATTACAGTCTAATACCTCTTTAGTTTTTGAAATTCGCTACGCAATATTCAATAATTCATATATATATTTCTCCTCTTCGAAGAAGACGCGTCATGAAATCGCGATATAAAAAAACACTATAGTTTGCCGGAGTGGTAAGATGGCCTGTACAGCAAGTGACAGCGGGGGAAAAGATGCACTATTTAGAATAGCTGGTTCAGTCACAGCAAGCATTTGACACCACTATAGTATGCTGGGACGAGGGCTGGGTCACAGCGAGGTTGAAAAAACCCCACTATATTGTGCTGGGGGGAGGGGAGCAAGTGCGTTTATAAAACCAGATTATTTTTATTTCTTTTATGACGTTTTGTCATTTTATTTAGTGAAATATATTAAGCAATATTAGCACGATGGTGGTTGTATAATTATGTGCTCTTAAACGAAACTATTTCATTTATCCCCGTCGCGGTAAATTCTGTATCCGTTTAACCGCGGAAATGAGGGAGTGCTGTACATAAAATAACATTGTAATGTCAACTGATTATTTAAAAAAAACATTTAATAATACAATTATGTGTGAAGATTAAAGTAATATTGAACTATTTCCAATTTGAGAAAAAAATGGTGTATTGATATGATAACAAACAAAATGGTAACGGTTTCCGTAATATACGTAGACATTCCGAAATGACGTTTTGTCATTTTAATTAGTGAAATATATTAAGCAATATGAGCACGATGGTGGTTGTATAATACTATTTCATTATCACCGTCGCGTAAATTCTGTATCCGTTTAATCGCGGAAATGAGGGGATGCTAAAATAACATTTGAATGTCAACAAAATAATCCTGATCTTAATAAAGGCATTAAAATATATCTAACCAATAAAGAGAAAATTAAGTCTGGCAGCTCATCGAAAAAAGGCAATCCATGAATTTACTAAAAACTTGTAAACAACAAAATAAAAAACAAGTTGCTGGAAGGTGCACAGATAGTGACTATAAAGCTCCGTACATAATAGGTCAAAGTTCACCTTTGCATGCCATTTATGTCAGCCTGTTATTGTTTTCATTGCTTATTTTTAAAATTGCAGTAATTATATTGATTGATAAGGCGGCGTATGCTACGTCATGGGAGGGTTAGTAGTGTTTAAATCATGCAATTTTATGCAGATTTTTCATCAAGAAGGCATTAAGACACCAAATGAAATTTTTACCTAGTAGTACTTGCCAAGGTTAACTCGTGTGCAAAATATGAAAAAGTGTGAATTACAGTCCACATTGTCATCTGGGGGTTGCAATGCGCGCAAAAATGGACGACCATGATGCATAAAGCAGTACCCACCATGAGTACAATATTGATTAACAGGAATTCTCTATCAAAATAATAAACTCATATATGTACTTACAAATTGTATAACAAACATCATTTCACGTCTTATGGGCTATACCGGGTCAAATATTGACGAAAACCGTCTGAAGTGCAATGTTTGGAATATTTGTGTATAAGCTACACTTGAGATACAAATACATCATTCAACTCAAGCAGATAAAAACAACAAGTAAATACTTACAATTTCAGCTTGATACCCTCTTTTAGTTTTTTTTAAATATTTCACGTTCAAATATCGCGAAAAAATGGAAATAAGTCAATCAAAACTCCAGACTATCGTTAAAAATTCTAAAAATCAACCAAATAGTCTGAAATTTTCAGGAATTACTCAACTTTAAATGTACCAAAGCATGAAAATTTCAGGAAGATCTGAGAGGGTCGGGTGAACAATTGTCAAAAAACTGGTTGAGTTGACATGGTATGACCCAGCAGTATTCACAAACCAAGTTACGATTGAGTTAATGAACATGTGGACAAAGTCAAGGTTTAGCCACGATGTGCAAAATATGATAATGACAGGGACACATTGGGATAAAAGGCTCAAAACTATTAAAACATCATTGCGTTGCTTTAAGTACTTATTAAAACTAATTAAAAGATATCAAATGTTCATGTATTGGTGAGCACTGTTGCTGACCCTTGCTTTGGGCATCTTTCCAATACTTCAAAAAAATATTACAAGCAACAATTTTATTTTCGAATGATTTTATAGATCTTGTTCATTACGGAATGAAAGGTTTCAGTGAGAAAAATAATGAAAATCTACTTTGTGAAGATCCTTTAATTATCATGTATCAATTTTTCATAACCTTTATCCGTTGGCCAGGCTGTATTTACATAAAATGATTTTAACCTCGATCGATTAGTAATTAGATTGTCTGCAACGACATAGGCTATAGTTCTGATGTTTGACCTAAGCAAGGCAGATACCGCTCTTGGCTGGCAGCAAAATAACATATATAAATATACAAGAAATCTATTTTGTAGAGATCTTTCAAATGATCCATCAATCTATATATTTATTCTGATGTTTCATTGGACATGGTCTACACACAGGAGATGCTGAACACAAAGTATTGGACATGGTCTACACACAGGAGTTGTTGAACACAAAGTATTGGACATGGTCTATACACAGGAGTTGCTGAACACAAAGTATTGGACATGGTCTACACACAGGAGCTGCTGAACACAAAGTATTGGAATATGGTCTACACACAGGAGTTGCTGAACACAAAGTATTGGACATGGTCTACACACAGGAGTTGTTGAACACAAAGTATTGGACATGGTCTACACGCAGGAGTTGCTGAACACAAAGTATTGGACATGGTCTACACGCAGGAGTTGCTGAACACAAAGTATTGGACATGTTCTACACACAGGAGTTGCTGAACACAAAGTATTGGACATGGTCTACACGCAGGAGTTGCTGAACACAAAGTATTGGACATGGTCTACACGCAGGAGTTGCTGAACACAAAGTATTGGACATGGTCTACACGCAGGAGTTGTTGAACATAAAGTATTGGACATGGTCTACACACAGGAGTTGCTGAACACAAAGTATTGGACATGGTCTACACACAGGAGTTGCTGAACACAAAGTATTGGACATGGTCTACACACAGGAGTTGTTGAACACAAAGTATTGGACATGGTCTACACACAGGAGCTGCTGAACACAAAGTATTGGACATGGCCGATACACAGGAGCTGCTGAACACAAAGTATTGGACATGGTCTACACACAGGAGTTGCTGAACACAAAGTATTGGACATGGTCTACACACAGGAGTTGCTGAACACAAAGTATTGGACATGGTCTACACACAGGAGTTGTTGAACACAAAGTAATGGACATGGTCTACACACAGGAGTTGCTGAACACAAAGTATTGGACATGGTCTACACACAGGAGTTGTTGAACACAAAGTATTGGACATGGTCTACACACAGGAGTTGTTGAACACAAAGTATTGGACATGGTCTACACACAGGAGTTGTTGAACACAAAGTATTGGACATGGTCTATACACAGGAGTTGTTGAACACAAAGTATTGGACATGGTCTACACACAGGAGTTGTTGAACACAAAGTATTGGACATGGTCTACACACAGGAGTTGTTGAACACAAAGTATTGGACATGGTCTACACACAGGAGTTGTTGAACACAAAGTATTGGACATGGTCTACACACAGGAGTTGTTGAACACAAAGTATTGGACATGGTCTACACACAGGAGTTGTTGAACACAAAGTATTGGACATGGTCTACACACAGGAGTTGTTGAACACAAAGTATTGGACATGGTCTACACACAGGAGTTGTTGAACACAAAGTATTGGACATGGTCTACACACAGGAGTTGTTGAACACAAAGTATTGGACATGGTCTACACAGGAGTTGTTGAACACAAAGTATTGGACATGGTCTACACACAGGAGTTGTTGAACACAAAGTATTGGACATGGTCTACACACAGGAGTTGTTGAACACAAAGTATTGGACATGGTCTACACACAGGAGTTGTTGAACACAAAGTATTGGACATGGTCTACACACAGGAGTTGCTGAACACAAAGTATTGGACATGGTCTACACACAGGAGTTGTTGAACACAAAGTATTGGACATGGTCTACACACAGGAGTTGCTGAACACAAAGTATTGGACATGGTACTACACACAGGAGTTGTTGAACACAAAGTATTGGACATGGTCTACACACAGGAGTTGCTGAACACAAAGTATTGGACATGGTCTACACACAGGAGTTGTTGAACACAAAGTATTGGACATGGTCTACACACAGGAGTTGTTGAACACAAAGTATTGGACATGGTCTACACACAGGAGTTGTTGAACACAAAGTATTGGACATGGTCTACACACAGGAGTTGCTGAACACAAAGTATTGGACATGGTCTACACACAGGAGTTGTTGAACACAAAGTATTGGACATGGTCTACACACAGGAGTTGTTGAACACAAAGTATTGGACATGGTCTACACACAGGAGTTGTTGAACACAAAGTATTGGACATGGTCTACACACACAGGAGTTGTTGAACACAAAGTATTGGACATGGTCTACACACAGGAGTTGTTGAACACAAAGTATTGGACATGGTCTCACACAGGAGTTGTTGAACACAAAGTATTGGACATGGTCTACACACAGGAGTTGTTGAACACAAAGTATTGGACATGGTCTACACACAGGAGTTGTTGAACACAAAGTATTGGACATGGTTTACACACAGGAGTTGTTGAACACAAAGTATTGGACATGGTCTACACACAGGAGTTGTTGAACACAAAGTATTGGACATGGTCTACACACAGGAGTTGTTGAACACAAAGTATTGGACATGGTCTACACACAGGAGTTGCTGAACACAAAGTATTGGACATGGTCTACACACAGGAGTTGTTGAACACAAAGTATTGGACATGGTCTACACACAGGAGTTGCTGAACACAAAGTATTGGACATGGTCTACACACAGGAGTTGTTGAACACAAAGTATTGGACATGGTCTACACACAGGAGTTGTTGAACACAAAGTATTGGACATGGTCTACACACAGGAGTTGTTGAACACAAAGTATTGGACATGGTCTACACACAGGAGTTGTTGAACACAAAGTATTGGACATGGTCTACACACAGGAGTTGTTGAACACAAAGTATTGGACATGGTCTACACACAGGAGTTGTTGAACACAAAGTATTGGACATGGTCTACACACAGGAGTTGCTGAACACAAAGTATTGGACATGGTCACACACAGGAGTTGTTGAACACAAAGTATTGGACATGGTCTACACACAGGAGTTGTTGAACACAAAGAATTGGACATGGTCTACACACAGGAGTTGCTGAACACAAAGTATTGGACATGGTCTACACACAGGAGTTAATGAACACAAAGTATTGGACATGGTCTACACACAGGAGTTGTTGAACACAAAGTATTGGACATGGTCTACACACAGGAGTTGTTGAACACAAAGTATTGGACATGGTCTACACACAGGAGTTGTTGAACACAAAGTATTGGACATGGTCTACACACAGGAGTTGTTGAACACAAAGTATTGGACATGGTCTACACACAGGAGTTGCTGAACACAAAGTATTGGACATGGTCTACACACAGGAGTTGTTGAACACAAAGTATTGGACATGGTCTACACACAGGAGTTGCTGAACACAAAGTATTGGACATGGTCTACACACAGGAGTTGTTGAACACAAAGTATTGGACATGGTCTACACACAGGAGTTGCTGAACACAAAGTATTGGACATGGTCTACACACAGGAGTTGTTGAACACAAAGTATTGGACATGGTCTACACACAGGAGTTGCTGAACACAAAGTATTGGACATGGTCTACACACAGGAGTTGTTGAACACAAAGTATTGGACATGGTCTACACACAGGAGTTGTTGAACACAAAGTATTGGACATGGTCTACACACAGGAGTTGTTGAACACAAAGTATTGGACATGGTCTACACACAGGAGTTGTTGAACACAAAGTATTGGACATGGTCTACACACAGGAGTTGTTGAACACAAAGTATTGGACATGGTCTACACACAGGAGTTGTTGAACACAAAGTATTGGACATGGTCTACACACAGGAGTTGCTGAACACAAAGTATTGGACATGGTCTACACACAGGAGTTGTTGAACACAAAGAATTGGACATGGTCTACACACAGGAGTTGCTGAACACAAAGTATTGGACATGGTCTACACACAGGAGTTGTTGAACACAAAGTATTGGACATGGTCTACACACAGGAGTTGTTGAACACAAAGAATTGGACATGGTCTACACACAGGAGTTGTTGAACACAAAGTATTGGACATGGTCTACACACAGGAGTTGTTGAACACAAAGTATTGGACATGGTCTACACACAGGAGTTGTTGAACACAAAGTATTGGACATGGTCTACACACAGGAGTTGTTGAACACAAAGTATTGGACATGGTCTACACACAGGAGTTGTTGAACACAAAGTATTGGACATGGTCTACACACAGGAGTTGTTGAACACAAAGTATTGGACATGGTCTACACACAGGAGTTGTTGAACACAAAGTATTGGACATGGTCTACACACAGGAGTTGTTGAACACAAAGTATTGGACATGGTCTACACACAGGAGTTGTTGAACACAAAGTATTGGACATGGTCTACACACAGGAGTTGTTGAACACAAAGTATTGGACATGGTCTACACACAGGAGTTGTTGAACACAAAGTATTGGACATGGTCTACACACAGGAGTTGTTGAACACAAAGTATTGGACATGGTCTACACACAGGAGTCGCTGAACACAAAGTATTGGACATGGTCTACACACAGGAGTTGTTGAACACAAAGTATTGGACATGGTCTACACACAGGAGTTGTTGAACACAAAGTATTGGACATGGTCTACACACAGGAGTTGTTGAACATCAAAGTATTGGACATGGTCTACACACAGGAGTTGTTGAACACAAAGTATTGGACATGGTCTACACACAGGGGAGTTGTTGAACACAAAAGTATTGGACATGGTCTACACACAGGAGTTGTTGAACACAAAGTATTGGACATGGTCTACACAGGAGTTGTTGAACACAAAGTATTGGACATGGTCTATACACAGGAGTTGCTGAACACAAAGTATTGGACATGGTCTACACACAGGAGTTGTTGAACACAAAGTATTGGACATGGTCTACACACAGGAGTTGTTGAACACAAAGTATTGGACATGGTCTACACACAGGAGTTGTTGAACACAAAGTATTGGACATGGTCTACACACAGGAGTTGTTGAACACAAAGTATTGGACATGGTCTACACACAGGAGTTGTTGAACACAAAGTATTGGACATGGTCTACACACAGGAGTTGTTGAACACAAAGTATTGGACATGGTCTACACACAGGGAGTTGTTGAACACAAAGTATTGGACATGGTCTACACACAGGAGTTGTTGAACACAAAGTATTGGACATGGTCTACACACAGGAGTTGTTGAACACAAAGTATTGGACATGGTCTACACACAGGAGTTGTTGAACACAAAGTATTGGACATGGTCTACACACAGGAGTTGTTGAACACAAAGTATTGGACATGGTCTACACACAGGAGTTGTTGAACACAAAGTATTGGACATGGTCTACACACAGGAGTTGTTGAACACAAAGTATTGGACATGGTCTACACACAGGAGTTGTTGAACACAAAGTATTGGACATGGTCTACACACAGGAGTTGCTGAACACAAAGTATTGGACATGGTCTACACACAGGAGTTGTTGAACACAAAGTATTGGACATGGTCTACACACAGGAGTTGCTGAACACAAAGTATTGGACATGGTCTACACACAGGAGTTGTTGAACACAAAGTATTGGACATGGTCTACACACAGGAGTTGTTGAACACAAAGTATTGGACATGGTCTACACACAGGAGTTGTTGAACACAAAGTATTGACATGGTCTACACACAGGGAGTTGTTGAACACAAAGTATTGGACATGGTCTACACACAGGAGTTGTTGAACACAAAGTATTGGACATGGTCTACACACAGGAGTTGTTGAACACAAAGTATTGGACATGGTCTACACACAGGAGTTGTTGAACACAAAGTATTGGACATGGTCTATACACAGGAGTTGTTGAACACAAAGTATTGGACATGGTCTACACACAGGAGTTGTTGAACACAAAGTATTGGACATGGTCTACACACAGGAGTTGTTGAACACAAAGTATTGGACATGGTCTACACACAGAGTTGTTGAACACAAAGTATTGGACATGGTCTACACACAGGAGTTGTTGAACACAAAGTATTGGACATGGTCTACACACAGGAGTTGTTGAACACAAAGTATTGGACATGGTCTACACACAGGAGTTGTTGAACACAAAGTATTGGACATGGTCTACACACAGGAGTTGTTGAACACAAAGTATTGGACATGGTCTACACACAGGAGTTGTTGAACACAAAGTATTGGACATGGTCTACACACAGGAGTTGTTGAACACAAAGTATTGGACATGGTCACACACAGGAGTTGTTGAACACAAAGTATTGGACATGGTCTACACATAATGGAGTTGTTGAACACAAAGTATTGGACATGGTCTACACACAGGGAGTTGTTGAACACAAAGTATTGGACATGGTCTACACACAGAGTTGTTGAACACAAAGTATTGGACATGGTCTACACACAGGAGTTGTTGAACACAAAGTGATTGGACATGGTCTACACACAGGAGTTGTTGAACACAAAAGTATTGGACATATTCACACACAGGAGTTGTTGAACACAAAGTATTGGACATGGTCTACACACAGGAGTTGTTGAACACAAAGTATTGGACATGGTCTACACAGGAGTTGTTGAACACAAAGTATTGACATGGTCTACACACAGGAGTTGCTGAACACAAAGTATTGGACATGGTCTGTCACACACAGGAGTTGTTGAACACAAAGTATTGGACATGGTCTACACACAGAGTTGTTGAACACAAAGTATTGGACATGGTCTTACACACAGGAGTTGTTGAACACAAAGTATTGGACATGGTCTACACACAGGAGTTGTTGAACACAAAGTATTGGACATGGTCTACACACAGGAGTTGTTGAACACAAAGTATTGGACATGGTCTACACACAGGAGGTTGTTGACACAAAGTATTGGACATGGTCTACACACAGGAGTTGTTGAACACAAAGTATTGGACATGGGTCTACACAGGAGTTGCTGAACACAAAGTATTGGACATGGTCTACACACACAGGAGTTGTTGACACAAAGTATTGGACATGGTCTACACACAGGAGTTGTTGAACACAAAGTATTGGACATGGTCTACACACAGGAGTTGTTGAACACAAAGTATTGGACATGGTCTACACAGGAGTTGTTGAACACAAAGTATTGGACATGGTCTACACACAGGAGTTGTTGAACACAAAGTATTGGACATGGTCTACACACAGGAGTTGTTGAACACAAAGTATTGGACATGGTCTGCACACAGGAGTTGTTGGAAACACAAAGTATTGGACATGGTCTACACACAGGAGTTGTTGAACACAAAGTATTGGACATGGTCTACACACAGGAGTTGTTGAACACAAAGTATTGGACATGGTCTACAACACAGGAGTTGTTGAACACAAAGCATTGGACATGGTCTACACACAGGAGTTGTTGAACACAAAGTATTGGACATGGTCTACACACAGGAGTTGTTGAACACAAAGTATTGGACATGGTCTACACACAGGAGTTGTTGAACACAAAGTATTGGACATGGTCTACACACAGGAGTTGTTGAACACAAAGTATTGGACATGGTCTACACACAGGAGTTGTTGAACACAAAGTATTGGACATGGTCTACACACAGGAGTTGTTGAACACAAAGTATTGGACATGGTCTACACACAGGAGTTGCTGAACACAAAGTATTGGACATGGTCTACACACAGGAGTTGTTGAACACAAAGTATTGGACATGGTCTACACACAGGAGTTGCTGAACACAAAGTATTGGACATGGTCTACACACAGGAGTTGTTGAACACAAAGTATTGACGTTGGTCTACACACAGAGTAAGAGTTGAACACAAAAGTATTGGACATGGTCTACACACAGGAGTTGTTGAACGCAAAGTATTGGACATGGTCTACACATGGTGGAGCTGAACACAAAGTATTGGACATGGTCTACAACACAGGAGTTGTTGAACACAAAGTATTGGACACATGGTACCACACACAGGAGTTGCTGAACACAAAGTATTGGACATGGTCTACACACAGGAGTTGTTGAACACAAAGTATTGGACATGGTCTACACACATGGAGTTGTTGAACACAAAGTATTGGACATGGTCTACACACAGGAGTTGTTGAACACAAAGTATTGGACATGGTCTACACACAGGAGTTGCTGAACACAAAGTATTGGACATGGTCTACACACAGAGTTGTTGAACACAAAGTATTGGACATGGTCTACACACAGGAGTTGCTGAACACAAAGTATTGGACATGGTCTACACACAGGAGTTGTTGAACGCAAAGTATTGGACATGGTCTACACTGGTTGTGGAGTTGTTGAACACAAAGTATTGGACATGGTCTACACACACAGGAGTTGTTGAACGCAAAGTATTGGACATGGTCTACACAGAGTTGCTGAACACAAAGTATTGGACATGGTCTACACACAGGAGTTGTTGAACACAAAGTATTGGACATGGTCTACACACAGGAGTTGCTGAACACAAAGTATTGGACATGGTCTACACACAGGAGTTGTTGAACACAAAGTATTGGACATGGTCTACACACAGGAGTTGTTGAACACAAAGTATTGGACATGGTCTACAACACAGAGTTGTTGAACACAAAGTATTGGACATGGTCTACACACAGGAGTTGCTGAACACAAAGTATTGGACATGGTCTACACACAGAGTTGTTGAACACAAAGTATTGGACATGGTCTACACACAGGAGTTGTTGAACACAAAGTATTGGACATGGTCTACACACAGGAGTTGCTGAACACAAAGTATTGGACATGGTCTACACACAGGAGTTGTTGAACACAAAGTAGTTGGACATGGTCTACACACAGGAGTTGCTGAACACAAAGTATTGGACATGGTCTACAACACAGGAGTTGTTGAACACAAAGTATTGGACATGGTCTACACATAGGAGTTGTTGAACACAAAGTATTGGGCATGGTCTACACACAGGAGTTGTTGAACACAAAGTATTGGACATGGTCTACACAGGAGTTGTTGAACATCACAAAGTATTGGAGATGGTCTAAGACACAGGAGTTGTTGAACACAAAGTATTGGGCATGGTCTACACACAGGAGTTGTTGAACACAAAGTATTGGGCATGGTCTACACACAGGAGTTGTTGAACACAAAGTATTGGACATGGTCTACACACAGAGTTGTTGAACACAAAGTATTGGACATGGTCTACACACAGGAGTTGTTGAACACAAAGTATTGGACATGGTCACACACAGGAGTTGTTGAACACACAAAGTATTGGACATGGTCTACACACAGTGGAGTTGTTGAACACAAAGCATTGACATGGTCTACACACAGGAGTTGTTGAACACAAAGTATTGGACATGGTCTACACACAGGAGTTGTTGAACACAAAGTATTGGACATGGTCTACACACAGGAGTTGTTGAACAAAGCATTGGACATGGTCTACACACAGGAGTTGTTGAACACAAAGTATTGGACATGGTCTACACACAGGAGTTGTTGAACACAAAGTATTGGACATGGTCTACACACAGGAGTTGTTGAACACAAAGTATTGGACATGGTCTACACACAGGAGTTGTTGAACACAAAAGTATTGGACATGGTCTACAATGGACAGGAGTTGTTGAACACAAAGTATTGGACATGGTCTACAACACAGGGAGTTGTTGAACACAAAAGTATTGGACATGGTCTACACACAGGAGTTGTTGAACACAAAGTATTGGACATGGTCTACACACAGGAGTTGTTGAACACAAAGTATTGACATGGTCTACACACAGGAGTTGTTGAACACAAAGTATTGGACATGGTCTACACACAGAGTTGTTGAACACAAAGTATTGGACATGGTCTACACACAGGAGTTGTTGAACACAAAGTATTGGACATGGTCTACACACAGGAGTTGTTGAACACAAAGTATTGACATGGTCTACACACAGGAGTTGTTGAACACAAAGTATTGGACATGGCCTACAGACACAGGAGTTGCTGAACACAAAGTATTGGACATGGTCTACACACAGGAGTTGTTGAACACAAAGTATTGGACATGGTCTACACACAGGAGTTGCTTGAACACAAAGTGCATTGGACATGGTCTACACACAGGAGTTGCTGAACACAAAGTATTGGACATGGTCTACACACAGGAGTTGCTGAACACAAAGTATTGGACATGGTCTACACACAGGAGTTGCTGAACACAAAAAGTATTGGACATGGTCTACACACAGGAGTTGTTGAACACAAAGTATTGGACATGGTCTACACACAGGAGTTGTTGAACGCAAAGTATTGGACATGGTCTACACACAGGAGTTGTTGAACACAAAGTATTGGACATGGTCTACACACAGGAGTTGTTGAACACAAAGTATTGGACATGGTCTATACACAGGAGTTGCTGAACACAAAGTATTGGACATGGTCTACACACAGGAGTTGTTGAACACAAAGTATTGGAGATGGTCTACACACAGGAGTTGTTGAACACAAAGTATTGGACATGGTCTACACACAGGAGTTGTTGAACACAAAGTATTGGACATGGTCTACACACAGGAGTTGTTGAACACAAAGTATTGGACATGGTCTATACACAGGAGTTGTTGAACACAAAGTATTGGACATGGTCTACACACAGGAGTTGCTGAACACAAAGTATTGGACATGGTCTATACACAGGAGTTGTTGAACACAAAGTATTGGACATGGTCTATACACAGGAGTTGTTTGAACACAAAGTGATTGGACACATGGTCTACAGCATTAGGAGTTGTTGAACACAAAGTATTGGACATGGTCTACACACAGGAGTTGCTGGAACAAGGAAAGTATTGGACATGGTCTACACACAGGAGTTGTTGAACACAAAGTATTGGACATGGTCTACACACAGTGGAGTTGCTGAACACAAAGTATTGGTTATGGCCCACACAGCAGGAGTTGTTGAACACAAAGTATTGGACATGGTCTATACACAGGAGTTGTTGAACACAAAGTATTGGACATGGTCTACACACAGGAGTTGTTGAACACAAAGTATTGGACATGGTCTGATACACAGGAGTTGTTTTGAACACATGTGCTATTGGACATGGTCTACACACAGGAGTTGTTGAACACAAAGTACTGGACATGGTCTACACATGTGAGTTAAGCTGAACACAAAGTATTGGACATGGTCTATACACAGGAGTTGTTGAACACAAAGTATTGGAGCACTTGGTCTGGTACACAGAGTTGTTGAACACAAAGTATTGGACATGGTCTACACACAGGAGTTGCTGAACACAAAGTATTGGACATGGTCTACACACAGGAGTTGTTGAACACAAAGTATTGGACATGGTCTACACAGGAGTTGCTGAACACAAAGTATTGGACATGGTCTACACACAGAGTTGTTGAACACAAAGTATTGGACATGGTCATACACAGGAGTTGTTGAACACAAAGTATTGGACATGGTCTACACACAGGAGTTGTTGAACACAAAGTATTGGACATGGTCTATACACAGGAGTTGTTGAACACAAAGTATTGGACATGGTCTATACACAGGAGTTGTTGAACACAAAGTATTGGACATGGTCTACACACAGGAGTTGTTGAACACAAAGTATTGGACATGGTCTACACACAGAGTTGCTGAACACAAAGTATTGGACATGGTCTACACACAGGAGTTGTTGAACACAAAGTATTGGACATGGTCTACACACAGGAGTTGTTGAACACAAAGTATTGGACATGGTCTACACACAGGAGTTGTTGAACACAAAGTATTGGACATGGTCTACACACAGGAGTTGTTGAACACAAAGTATTGGACATGGTCTACACACAGAGTTGTTGAACACAAAGTATTGGACATGGTCTACACACAGGAGTTGTTGAACACAAAGTATTGGACATGGTCTATACACAGGAGTTGTTGAACACAAAGTATTGGACATGTTCACACAGGAGTTGTTGAACACAAAGTATTGGACATGTACACACAGGAGTTCATGAACACAAAGTATTGGACATGGTCTATACACAGGAGTTGTTGAACACAAAGTATTGGACATGGTTCCACACAGGAGTTGTTGAACACAAAGCACTGGACATGGTCTACACACAGGAGTTGCTGAACACAAAGTATTGGACATGGTCTATACACAGAGCTTGTTGAAACAAAGTATTGGACATGGTCTATACACAGGAGTTGTTGAACACAAAGTATTGGACATGGTCTATACACAGGAGTTGTTGAACACAAAGTATTGGACATGGTCTACACACAGGAGTTGTTGAACACAAAGTATTGGACATGGTCTACACACAGGAGTTGCTGAACACAAAGTATTGGACATGGTCTATACACAGGAGTTGTTGAACACAAAGTATTGGACATGGTCTACAGGAGTTTTGAACACAAAGTATTGGACATGGTCTATATACAGGAGTTGTTGAACACAAAAGTATTGGACATGGTCTATACACAGATTGTTGAACAAAGTATTGGACATGGTCTACACACAGGAGTTGTTGAACACAAAGTATTGGACATGGTCTACACACAGGAGTTGTTGAACACAAAGTATTGGACATGGTCTACACACAGGAGTTGTTGAACACAAAGTATTGGACATGGTCTACACACAGGAGTTGTTGAACACAAAGTATTGGACATGGTCTACACACAGGAGTTGTTGAACACAAAGTATTGGACATGGTCTACACACAGGAGTTGTTGAACACAGTAATGGACATGGTCTACACACAGGAGTTGTTGAACACAAAGCATTGGGACATGGTTCACACACAGAGTTGTTGAACACAAAGTATTGGACATGGTCTACACACAGGAGTTGTTGAACACAAAGTATTGGACATGGTCTACACACAGGAGTTGTTGAACACAAAAAATTGATATAACTGGTCTATACAGAGAGCCAAGCTGAACACAAAGTATTGGGGGACATGGTCTACACACAGGAGTTGTTGAACACAAAGTATTGGACATGGTCTACACACAGGAGTTGTTGAACACAAAGTATTGGACATGGTCTACACACAGGAGTTGTTGAACACAAAGTATTGGACATGGTCTACACACAGGAGTTGTTGAACACAAAGTATTGGACATGGTCTATACACAGGAGTTGTTGAACACAAAGTATTGGACATGGTCTACACACAGGAGTTGTTGAACACAAAGTATTGGATATGGTCTACACACAGGAGTTGCTGAACACAAAGTATTGGACATGGTCTATACACAGGAGTTGTTGAACACAAAGTATTGGACATGGTCTATACACAGGAGTTGTTGAACACAAAGTATTGGACATGGTCTATAGTTACAGGAGTTGTTGAACACAAAGTATTAGACATGGTCTACACATTAGAGTTGTTGAACACAAAGTATTGGACATGGTCTAAGGTACAGGAGTTGCTGAACACAAAGTATTGACATGGTCTATACACAGGAGTTGTTGAACACAAAGTATTGGACATGGTCTATACACAGGAGTGTTGAACTGATGTTATTGGACATGTGGTCATACGCATAGAGTTGTGTTGAACACAAAATTGGACATTCATACACAGGTGGTTGTTGAACACAGGTTGGACATGGTCTACACACAGGAGTTGTTGAACACAAAGTATTGGACATGTCTCACACAGGAGTTGTTGAACACAAAGTATTGGACATGGTCTACACACAGGAGTTGTTGAACACAAAGTATTGGACATGGCTCACACACAGGAGTTGTTGAACACAAAGTATTGGACATGGTCTACACAGGAGTTGTTGAACACAAAGTATTGGACATGGTCTACACACAGGAGTTGCTGAAATGACAGTATGGGAATGTCTACACACAGGAGTTGCTGAACACAAAGTATTGGACATGGTCTACACAGGAGTTGTTGAACACAAAGTATTGGACATGGTCTACACACAGGAGTTGTTGAACACAAAGTATTGGACATGGTCTACACACAGGAGTTGTTGAACACAAAGTATTGGACATGGTCTACACACAGAGTTGTTGAACACAAAGTATTGGACATGGTCTACACACAGGAGTTGTTGAACACAAAGTATTGGACATGGTCTACACACAGGAGTTGTTGAACACAAAGTATTGGACATGGTCTATACACAGGAGTTGCTGAACACAAAGTATTGGACATGGTCTACACAGGAGTTGTTGAACACAAAGTATTGACATGGTCTACACACAGGAGTTGCTGAACACAAAGTATTGGACATGGTCTATACACAGGAGTTGCTGAACACAAAGTATTGGACATGGTCTACACACAGGAGTTGTTGAACACAAAGTATTGACATGGTCTACACACAGGAGTTGTTGAACACAAAGTATTGGACATGTCCACACAGGAGTTGTTGAACACAAAGTATTGGACATGGTCTACACACAGGAGTTGTTGAACACAAAGTATTGGACATGGTCTACACACAGGAGTTGTTGAACACAAAGTATTGGACATGGTCTACACACAGGAGTTGTTGAACACAAAGTATTGGACATGGTCTACACACAGGAGTTGTTGAACACAAAGTATTGGACATGGTCTACACACAGGAGTTGCTGAACGAAAGATGCACCCCACCCCTCCCCCCCCCCTCCGATGACGACAAACTAATGTAAAAAAAAATCAACATTTTGTGGGCATCTAGAAATCGATCAGTCCTTGTGGTTATATTTAAAGAGTGAACAATTTTATATTGAATCCATTTATATACAAGTTAAGTTCATATTCTGATGTTTCATTGTATGAATGCAAGTCATACTTTTCTGCAGCAAAATATTACTTTTAAAAATCCAGCTTTTGATAGGATTTATTCATTTTGTATAAATGTAATAAAAAATACTCAAAATCGATTTTGAATTCGAGGAATGGCGAAATCAGCTCATATGTAACTTTTACCTTGTATACATAGTTGCAACATGAAGAACATTTAAATCATTAGATAACATATCCAAAGTCTAAATCAAAACATTCAAATTATAAATTAAACCTCCAACACATTCAAAGATAAATTAAACCTCCAACACATTCAAAGTATAAATTAAACCACCAACAGATTTAAAGTATAAATTAAACCTCCAACAGATTTAAAGTATAAATTAAACCTCCAACAGATTCAAAGTATAAATTAAAACTCCAACAGATTCAAAGTATAAATTAAACCTCCAACACATTCAAAGTATAAATTAAACCTCCAACATTCAAAGTATAAATTAAACTCCAATAGATTTAAAGTATAAATTAAACCTCCAACAGATTTAAAGTATAAATTAAACCTCCAACAGATTTATAGAATAAATCAAACCTCCAACAGATTTAAAGAATTAATCAAACCTAATGTTCAGATTAATAAAGGTAACGATAAGATACAATAATTTCGTGTCAGTATTATTTGTATAAATCAGTTGACTGAAATGATCGCTTGCTTCACCACGGTCTTTACGCTGGATTATTCTTTTATGAAACATTTCTTTCAATATCATTCATTGATCGTGAATTAAGTCATTCATAGAAATTACCTTATGAAGAATAAAAAGCAGCAATAAAAAGTATTTATAGCATTCTGACTTTCAATAGAGTTAAAAATAAAATTGTATCAAGTATTGTAAAGGCACATTAATATAATCCTTGTGAAAGTCAAAAATAGATTATGTTTCTAACGGATCACAAGTTAGAATTTTAATGGTGACTTTTTTTCAGTATTGATTCATGTAGCAGCGTCTGTATATAACTAGGCGTCTCTTTCCATTGGAAACACTTCTCTACAACACACACAGTAGGTAAGTTCCATAAAAACTTTTAGTTTAGAACGTAACCACATTTATAGACTAATAAAATTTGTAACTTTTTATTTACATGTATCGATGATAAAAGTAAATTAACTGCAAACTTTTCTTTACTACTTAAAAGTATTTAAGAATATAAAAGTATTTAAGACTATAAAAAGTATTTAAGATTATAAAAGTATTTAAGACTATAAAAAGTATTTAAGACTATAAAAAGTATATCTTCTTTAAAATTTACTTTAAATTGTACTTTAAAATTCTACTTCTTAAATGAATTAAATGAGAATTTAACTTATTATGTCTTAAGTTTAAATGAGATTATTACCTCATTTTTTATTCCGGAGAAATGTAACAATTGGTAAAGGTATTAAAACAAGAGAACTAACTAGTTTAGACTATGCAATAACAGCTATAACTAGTCTATGACCACCAAATGGTACAACCTGTCAGGCCCAGAGCGTTGATGGGCCCCTATCTTTTCTTTCCGTTTATTCACTACTCTGCTACAATGTTAGGTTCTTTACTTGCCCTTTTTATTGATGATGATAATTAAACATGATAAATGATTCATTTTAGTAAATCTTGTGAAAGATTAATTTTGAATTTATTTCATCAAGACATTTACAGAAAGTAATATTGAATAACCATTCATTTTAAAACGTATCAAAAACTAAGTCGATAATAAACTATTATATATAAACTATTATAAAATCCTGCAAAAAGACAAAAGTAATTGAGATACTAGCGAACAATTGATGAGGGCTTCATACGCTTCATATGATATCAAAACATACTAACAATGAACCATTCATACTAATCTGACAATTGCCTTTTCGGTCTGTTGTATTATCAATAAGTTACAGTCAAAGTTTAAACATTCCTTTATCATATTGACTATACTTTCGCAGAAATGTTTAAAGGCAAATATATATATATATATATATATATATATATATATATATATATATTAGGGATGCTGATTAAACTGCGTTAATTTGCGATTAACGCGTCAAAAGATTTGCGATAAAAATTTTAACGCAACACCTATATGCGTTAATTTGACCAAAATGCTGAAAGTTCACCAAATCGATAAATAACCGAATTGCACTCAACATTTTGAAGTTAAGGTCCGCTCACTTATTAAGTAGATCTACTACCCCTCTCCCCCAATCCTGTCGCCAGTCACACACACCCTCACAACCAGGTATGTCGACAATAGCCCAAATTGTAATATAAAATGAAGAAGTTTTTTCATATAGCCCTTCGATAAGTAAACCTCCCGCTCCCTTCCCGGTCGACATAAAAGAGAAAATGTTCATTCACTAGTTAACATTATATAGTGTAGTGTATTGGTAGAGGTACTGTAGTGTACTAGTGTTTGGTGAACTCGGTTATAATTAGGTCAAAATAATGCGATGCTAGAATTTGTATCATCATTTTTTTTCGCCCAATTTTTGTATCGCATTTGAAAATACAGCGTCTTGCTGGTCACGTCTGCAAAAGCTGCACTAACATTTTCATATACAAGGTCAATCAAGGTCTAGACTCGGCTTATATAGGGCTGTTGATTAAGTGCATTTAACACGTAATTAAAGCATTAAAAATTATGCTATTACATTTGTTATCGCAAACACCTAAATGCGTTAAATTTTACCCAAATGCTGTTATTCAGAGTTGCGGGGGAAAAATCAGTAAATAAGCCAATTCTATAAATAGAAATAAAAACAGAAGGGCAAGAAAAATACTCGAACACAAAAACTGTCCCGTTGACATAAAATCATACCAGTTTTATGAGCTGAAACAATAGGATTGTCATTTCTTAATTTTAATTTATGACTCTGAACACAAGTTAGTGAACATCTGCAGACGCGTGCTCCTAGTTTGAAGCGATAAAACTGGTGTCACTTGTTTTGGGACAGAGGGTACGGTGGTTGAGTAAGTATAAGTCATCTTTGTGTGGAGAGTGTGTCAAAAATGTGACTTGGTGGGGAAAGGGGGAAAATAAAGAAAAAAACGCGTTAATAATAAGTGAGCGACTACATTCTGGCTTTATTTTTATTTTATTAAAGAAAATTTACATTTGAGAAACAAACGACATGTGTATTTATTTTTTTTTAAGATGGGAAGTGGAGGGGGTAGGTACAGTGGAGGGGGTAGGTACGGTAGTAGAGGCTATGTAAACAAGACTAATGTGTGGGCGAAGTGAAATAAAATATACCAAAGAAGAAGGTTGACATTAGTCTTTAGTTGAAAACTACGGTACGAGAAAACATATTTTTGGCTTTGTTGTTCGGAAAAAAATAATTCGCATTACTTGATGTGAATGATACATGTCAACAAACTGGTCTCAATAGTAATTCATTAGACATATATGTTAATGCTTAACAAATAAAAATAGACAAAATATTTATGCCTCTTTCTAAATTTAATGACTTGTTTATTATGCCAATGCTATGCTATGATATTATGATGAATAATAGTTTGAATACAAACATTTGTATTATATTGCGTTAACTAAAATGTCCGTTAATTTGCGATAAGGTTTTTAAACATGTTTTAATCTGATTTTAAATCGAATAGCAGCTATAATATATATATATATATATATATATATATATATATATATATATATATATATATATATATATATATATATTCATTTATTGTTAGATTACTTTTAAAAATCTTTTTTAATCAAATTTGTCATAGCTTAAAGAAATTGTTAATCCAGTATGTCATAAATACGCCATTTTGTTTTCACTCACCAGAGCTAAATCTAGAGCTGTTAAGACCCTAAATAATTAAAATCTGGCACTGGGAAGACCCTAATTGTCTACCCATGTAATAGACTGTAAGCAGTATGTTACATACTAATGTGTTTGCTTTAAGTGCATTCATAGGGTAGATTGTTTAATTCTAATTACAGGCTTACTATTTAACCCCTTGTGAACTCAATCAGTTGTGTACTAGTCATGAAGCGACTGTTCTGTGTTATATTTGCTGTGACTTTGCTGATAAGTGGTAAAACCTTTTTTACGCAACTACTAACACAGCAACCACATCTTTTTTTTTTTTACTTTATATATCTAGACCAGTGGTACCCAAACTTTTTAAACCCATGGACCCCTTTTAGAGTCAAAACTTGCACACGGACCCCCAAGTGAAAAGCTATATAAATGCATGATATAATTATAAATTTAAAAAAAAAAAAAACATTTCCGTGAATCTTTTAGATTTAGTTGGGGAAGCATAGGCATGTGCTTATCACTTTTCTGTCTTCTGCTGAGCCTTCATGGCCCTTTAACTCTTGGCTGTGGTTGGAATGAAAGAAAGGCGGTATATTTCCGTCCCTTTGGTGGCTTTTATTATCTATGAGACAAACATATCCTCATAGGAACTTCAAAAAGAAAAAGAAGGGTACTGTGTCGGACTGGAGAACAAAAAAATCTCCTTTCACCTTATAGTTTTTTTTCAAAAATTGATAATTCTAGAAAACATTTTAAATAACACTGTAGCCTGATTTTCAAGTTTCAAAAATAAAAGTATTTTGTAAATTATCCCATTTTGAAATTTTTTTTCATACTTGCAGCAGTTGACGGCAATGATGGCTCATGCATCGATCACTATATATTTTTCTTACCTCCCCGGTTCCATTTGCTGTTCAGCACAAGGGCTCGCAGGACTGATATAGCAGTCCATGTAGCTTCAGATTATTGGCCTGTTCTAAGATACCTGGATGACTACCTCGACCAAGTCTCTGGTGCTTCATGATCCTGCACAAACACCGGCAACAATGTCTGTTTATTTTTAATATCATGTCTTTCATAAAAATAAAAAATACATAACAATTTTTTTAATACTCCTTTCTGTGATCAAATCAGCTACAACAGATATGACTCAAAAAATTGCAATAGAGATTAAAGACAGTTTATTTGACTGGTGCTTGTAAATTTTAAGATTTTTTTTTCAGGATCTATTTCAAAAATCTACATCAGTTGTAGATAAAATAATTGAATGAACAGTAAGAGTATATTTTTATGCATGTTAACTTAATATGTGTAGTAGCAACAGTGAGTTTTCATTGGACATTTTTTACACTGTTTATTTACTGGTGAGAATGAAACTAGTTCATGTATTTACCTAGACAGATGTATACAAATAGAAGATGGGGAAAAAAAAGTTGGATTTATATATTCGCAATTTTTTTTAATGAATACACTCAGCTCTTAAAATAGAAATAGTCCAAAATAACTGGATTTTTTATCTGGTTTCGGGGTAATATAACAACTTTGTTAATACATGTATGTGTCAGTCAGCAGCAAATTTTTAATCAGTAAAAGCATTCCATAGAAATTTTATATGTATCTTTATAGGTTTTTTTTGTGATATTTTTTTAACATTACTTTATTTGTGTCAAATCCTTCATTGTATTTATTTATCATAAATGGCATATAAAATTTTTGTAAGATTTTCATTGCTGTAATAAATTCACACTTATCCGTTCATAAAATGAAGTGCATTCTTCTGTCAGAAGGGGAATTTAAAAGCAAATTATTAATAAAATTTTAATTCAATTAATGAAGTACTTAAAATTTGCTTTCATTTGACAGTCTTTGTGATCCCTTGATATCTGTAAGTATGAAATAAGATATCCAGTTCTTGTTACAGAACTTGATAACGGAGACATTTATGACCGTATTTTTTTTTTTTTTTGAAAACAAGATATGTTGTAGTTTTCAACGTTTTTTTTAGGCTGGCTGTTTTGACACAAGACGTACACATTTTCTTTCAGCTCTTGACATGTAAATTTGTTTTATTTTATCGCTAACCTAAATGCCTAGAGTCAAATCATGCATTGTCTAAATGTCCAAGAAACTATTCAGCTCACATGTGTACCAGTTTTATTCATCTCGACTTGTTTATTTTTCTTCAGAAATCTCTGTATCTTTATTTTATTATATCTGTCGGTTGATTTGATCCTGTATTCTTAAGATTCATCTTGTTACCGAGAACGCATTTGTTTAACTAAATAGGACAGTGTTTGTACTGATTCAGTGTTGATTGGTTTTTTTTTAAAACATTTTTTTTGGCTGCATTATGTTTTTATTTTCTCACTAAAATTTTCTAAGCTTAATGAATATCTTGTTTTGAACGGTGGCCTTGTTTGTCGTCAATAGAAATTCAGGGAAAATATTTTCAGTAAAATAGTTTTTTTTATTTCTGACATTTTTTTTTCTCACTTTTCAAAAATATGTTACGAAATGTAGATTTATTCTTTTTACATTTATAATTTCTGACCAAAGCTTCTTTTTTATTTACTGTTTACACTGAGTTGGCGTTAGAATAGCAGTAAAAAAATCATGGGGGGGGGGGGGGGCTTAAAGTGAGTGTCAAATGAGAGGTCTAAAGACTTAACTGTAGTTTATATATTTTGTTCTGATGCCTCTTTTGCATGACCCGCCTTAGCCTTGGGGGGGGGGAGGCCTATGGTGGTTGTCCTAGTCGCCACTCCTTAATCCAGCAACTGATATGCATGCATGTACACATGAGTCAAATAAGATGTTATAAACAAAAATCTTTTTTGTTTTTATCAAATAATGTTTTCATTATAAAAATATAATTAGCGTACAAATACATGTTGTTTGTTTTTTTTTAAATGGTCCAGTTATTTGATTCATTTTTGAATATCAGATCACAACCATGCACACTACAGATGTTTTAATTATTTTTTTTAATTTTGTACTTTCTGGCAATACCATGTGCAATGTTTTTACTAACCATATTTCAAAAATAAAAGATTCATTATTTGTCTTCATATTAGAAGTAAAATTCTAAATGACAGACAGTGTAAAAGAATTTAAATTTGTCTATGTGATTTATTTATAGAAGAAAGCTTTGTAATGATAATCCTTTCTTTGTGATGATTTAGTTTTTTGTAACTTTTAATTTATTAAAACTCAGATATTGAATCTTCTGAGTCTGCATCAAGGTACTATTAAAAAATCTACAACTTGGCAGACAGGAGTATTGATTATAAATTGTTTTTTTAGTGCCACCGCATTTTAAATGTGTTCTTGTTCCAGATCTCATTGGTTTCTTCAACCCGAAGCGCACTATTGCTTAGAATATTCTATACAGTGCTAGCCAGCCATCATTTAAATTAATCATTGATAAATATTGTATAATGCTGGTAGGTCCTAAGGGTCCTTCTTGTAATAATCACATGATATCATAACTACAGTACTATTTGCACTTTGAGGAAAATATGAAAGGGAGGTAACTCTGAGTGTTAAATTCGTTGTTTTTGAAGATGAAGCTGTAAAATAAAAGTGGAATCAGTAAGATGACTGATGGTGTAGTGCATTTACTCTGGTATCAAGAGAGGGGTGGGGGGGGACCCAAACTCTGGTAGGGGGGGGCAAGGCATTTTAGTATTTGGGCTCTTTTTATAATAACTATCCTTTTTCACATTTTTGCCACAGTTACATTTAATAGCCCTAGCCCCGGGGTGGGCAATATATGGCTCTTGCGCCACATGTAGACCCCTCAGCCGCCGTCTTAAGCCGCCACGAAGCCTGTAAGCAGCCACAAAAAATGTTAAGCCAAGCTGCTAAAAACTTTCCTAAGCTGTGGGAGATTCGGAATTACCGCTAAAATTTTGCGTTGCGTAATACGTTGTACTGTTGTACAACAGTTTCACAACACCACTGCTACACATCGTTGAGAATAGTTTACCAACACCACTTAATTTCATATTATCTCAGCCTGCACATCAGTGATATTCTAGTTATTAAAATCATTTTAGTTATAGTTTTGATTAGTTTTTTTTTTTAGCAATAATTTTTATTATTTAGTTATAGTTTTAAATTTATTTTAGTTATAGTTATAGTTAGTTTTTTCATCAATCATTTTTATTATTATTATTTAGTTATTATATAGTTATAGTTATTGAATAATTTTCGTAAGCACTGCAAAACTTCAAATGCTCATCGATACGATCGACAGGCCTACATGCTAATGTCAGGCACAAAACTGGCCTGCAAGCACTAATTAAAAGGAAAAAAACCCCGATGTTCTCTGGACGCACTGCATGCTCCACAGAGCATCTCTGGTATAAAAAATATGAGTTAGAAACTTAACTACGTTTTTACAAAAGTAATGAAAGTTGTAAACTATAGAAAAAGACAGTCCATTAAAAGTTAGTTAATTTGGAAAGCTGTGTGAAGATATGGGAGCTTTTCAGCCCGTCCTTGTACACCATGTATTTGTCATTTTATTTGACAAGCACACTCTAGTCATTACACATGCACATTACATTTTAAAAATAGAACTAAATCAGTTGCTAATTTGGTATTAAGACTTAACTATTCATAATTATTTCAACAGAAGTTTATTGTTACCTGTCAAAATAATTATGAAGACGAAGGAACTTAATTTACATACAAGCTGACCACAAAGAACAATTATAATGAATGAGAAGTATGTAACTGTTCACAATTTTGGATAATGTTCTTGAACTTGGGAACTAGTTTACGTGTTGTGATTTGCATGACCGAATTTAAATTGCAGTCAGTCAACATCGATCTGTTCTTAGACTTGTTTATTTTCAGACAAGAAAACGCTTGTTCACAAATGTAGCCTACATGGCTGTATGGACTCAAATAGTGACAAAACCCTGCAGCAAAGTTTTTAAGTGTGGGAATGCCGCTGCTGGCAAACATCCTAAAAACTCCAAAACTGACTTGAACTTCCCCTTCAGGTCATAATCTGCTTATAGATCAAGCATTTCTGACTAATATTCTTTAGCCATAAAACTGATTTAATGTCCCTAAATTCGAATCAAATTAAAATAAAAAAATATCGCGAAAAATCTTAACAAAGAGGATTAACATAGGACCGCAACATGTACACGCGTTCGGGCCGCATAATATACTTTGAGGGCCGTAGTTTGCCCACCCGTCCTGAACTAAATCAATTAGTCTTGATGTATTTGAATGAATATGCCTTGATGTATTTGAATCAATGAGTCTTGACATATATGAATCAATGAGACATCGAGTATCCAAATGATGAACAATTAACTAATGGAATCAACTTGTCATCAGATATCTGAATCAATAACTCCAATAGATCAGATCAATGACACAAGAATAAGCTTTGCAATTCCACTCAAGATTTAAGACAAATCTACTATTTCATGTCATTTAAAAGCGATTACGAAAATCGCATTCAAAATTACAGGGAGATTTTACCTACGTGCCCCACGAATGTGAAAGGATTTTTTTTTGCGAGTAATATAATAATTCTTGAAATCTAACTCATTTTTGTATTTTTACATTTTTTTTTAAATAGGTTCTTAATTTAATTAAATTTTTTATTATTTTTTTATTATCTTTAACATAAATCTGTATATTAATTTATTATATACAATAAATTATAAATTATCATTTATTTATTTCAAAACTGTTGTTTGTATGACTAGTAAAAGTATAGCAGATAAATATTTTGACAGTTACCTCCCTTATAAAAAATATCGGTGATACCAAGTGTGATCGTTGGGTTCCGGCTTTCAACAGGGGTGCTAGGCATTTTCCTAAGCCACGGCTTAAGCCGGCTAGCCAGCCATAACAATTCTAAGCCAGCCATCATCAGTTCTACGGCGCGGCTGAGGGGTCTAGCCACATGCGTCCCACAACAGAGTTTTCTGTGGCCCGTGAGCATTTAGAAAAGAAAAATGTTAAAACTACAAAAGTACTTAGCCTCCATCATTGGCAAAAAAATATAGTTTGCATTCTTAGATACGGCACAGTGTGTTGTTGGGGAGCAGAAAAAGCCACAACATAATAAGCCACAACATATTTACGATACAAATCATTCAGCGTGTATAAACTAAAAAGAATAAAATGTTGAGAGAGGGATAGGGGGTAAACGCTCTTGCAGTTAAAATGGTGAGTGGCGGTGGTTAGAGAGAGAGAGAGAGAGAGAGAGAGAGAGAGAGAGAGAGAGAGAGAGAGAAAGGGGCGAAAAATGTTTTCATTGCATCACGTCAGCGCTTAGGAAAAAAAAAGGCGGGGGGGGGGGGATACAAGGTTAGGAGAAGGGAAGGGACATCACCCAAAAAAAAAATAAACATGACGAGTTTAGCAGTCACATGTCCCAAGAAGACCGTAGGAAACAAGCGGCACAGTGAGTTAAGAAGGGGGGGGGGGGGAGGGACAACAACAGACCAATTTTTTTAAAGGAACAATCGACATTTCTAGAGAGTGCTACATAGGCAAGGTTCGATTTAACTGAAAACAACATACGATGGCGAATTTGCTAAACATTGCGCATGGCTATTTGTGCAGATATCCCGTGCGCAGTCGCTATAAACAGGTTCGAAACTAATTTTTTTTTTGTTTTCAAGAAAGACAATAGTGTTAGGCGCATATATTTAATCAGTAATCAACTAACATAACAGATGAACAATTCAACTCTCTACTTGAGGATGTGGAGACAAGAGTTTAGAGATGTGATTCACCACAATAAGTCTTCGGAGGGCTAAATCTGGGCAAATTGAAAAAATAACATAACATTTAATGGCCATTGGTAAATACAATGACGTAAAACAGAGGCGTAACTAGGGAGGGAGGGGGCGGTCCAAGTTCGAAAGTCCCCTCCCCGGGCCCCAGCTTGAGTGGGGGGGCAAACTTTTTTTTTACATTAGATATTTAGTACATGTAGGACGGGTGGCCTAATGGTGTAGATACTCGACTGTCGACCTGAGAGTCCTGGGTTCGATCCTCGGTGAGAACCATGTGGAATTTTTCCAGGTGAAATGTGTTTCAAAGTCGTCCCACAAGTCCATCCAGCTTTAAATGGGTACCTGACTTTAAGTTGGGGAAGTAAAGGCGGCTGGGCGTTGTGCTAACCACACAACCCCTTCATATGACAGATGAATTCTACACTTCATCTGCCCCGATGGCCCGTTAGGGTTAAGGGAACTTTTTTATTTAGTACATGTCTTGATGTCGAATGTCAAATTGCAGGGGCCCTCAAAGAGGCCAAGCCCCCCCCTCCGGGCCCCCAAATCCCTAGGTTCGGCACTGACGTAAAAAGGTCTTGAGCCGCCCAGTTCGCACTCTAAAAATACCGCCCCTTTTTTTTTCAAAATACGAAAGCCCTATAAATATTATTTTAAATCATTCTATTACATCGAGATTTCTCCTAAAATATCTAGATCTGTAGAAAAAAAAATATCCAGATTGGCAACCCTAGACTAGTAACGGAACACAAGATTAGATATTTGAACGAAACAAAGATTATAGACCCATTATAATCATTAGACCTGTATAGGGGGCCTAATGTATTTAACTTTAATATAGCATGGCGAAACTTTTGTCTGAAACTTCTTATAACATATTTGTTAAAATGTGTAAATCATCTCACTACTGGTCTAGGAACTGTCATATTTTAAAGTGCATGTATTAGTTTGTTCTTCGTATATTGTGTAATCATGACCTTCATTGGTATTTAGTGTCCTTAGACAGAGACTTCAATTGATATTATTTATTGGGGGGTGGGGCTAAGATAAAGTACTTGTCCGTGTTCACTTACACCAGATGTAACAGGAGTTGTTACTTTATGGGGCCCCCTTTTGTACAAGCGGTTTGGAGTGGTGGGGGTGGGGGGTTCGTTCTAGGCGGTAGCTCGCTAGTTAGGGCTGTTAGAAAGAGTGCGAGTGCAGAGCTTTGAATCATCAAATGAATACAATGGTTGACTATTCATAGCATTAGTTTCGTACTTTTAAAAGATGTGGAAATGACACAAACATCTCTAGTACTTCTTCCTAAGTCACAGGGTCAACGCAATACACTGTGGTCTAATGTAGTAGACCTGACACTGTAGACAAAAGTTGGGAAAGGGGGGGGGGGTAGGCTTGAATTTGTACTACCCGCAGGCTATGTAGTCTAATTAGTAAAATAGAACACATCTTTTACAGAATTTGACATCTCCAAAATGCCTGTGGACATACATAAATACGATTTCACTTTCCGTTGGCATACCGTTTCAAGCCATCACAATTTTAGACTTCCTGTCAATATATTTCTCGGTTATTGTGAAATGTTTCAAGGTGGACAACTCCAGTGAAAAAGTAACTTATAAAAGTAGACGAGTAAAAAAAAAGAGAGAGAGAGAATGAGTATGTCTATGTGTGGGCAGTGCGCGCACACGGTGGCGTTCTTGGGTCTTTGATATCAGGGCGGCAGTGGCTTAGCCATCCTTAGTGGCGCATGGAGCTCAATGGCGCTCCGTTTGTTAGCGCAATATGAACGGTGCAGAGTCCGAGTTATCAGCCCCCTGCGACTCCAGTCACCCTATTTCCCAATTGGTGCCTCCATGGCCATTATAGTCTCAGTTAAGGTGAGAATGTAGAATGGTCAATACAAAAACACTATTCTGATAAGAGGATGTAAGATTATACAGGGACTAATAATTAGTGAAAAACGTCACCCCCATAAACGCGGCAAGAAGTAGTAAAACAGGGAGACGACGCCCCTGGCCAAGGCTTGAGTGCGATTTCGACTCAAATAGAAACAAACAAACTTTTCTTTCTGAAATAAAACTTCTAAAACATTTCGACTCAAATAGAAACAAACAAACTTTTCTTTCTGAAATAAAACTTCTAAAACATTTTGACTCCCAGCAAGTCACAGACACCTACATATGTCCATGTCTCCCGTATTGCCTTCATGGTCATTGCACCATCCGTTGCTTTATGGGATCCCAGAGATAAACATCTCATCCTTTCAGGGATGTTGAAAAAAATTTTTTTTAATTTATTTAGGTTTAATAGAGGATGGGCTGATGAGTTACCGGCTCCTTGATACCAAATTCTAATTGAACACTGCCAGATGTGAATGTCTATTTTTTAAAATTTGGTGAAATTTTAGATCATAAATATAAATATCAGAGAGTTTTTAAAAAAGCAACTAATGCATTCTAAAGGTATTGAGATAAATAAAAATAAACGAAACGCACAAGTCCCCATAGAGCCAAACACTCTGCTTAAACCCAGTGTGTGTGTGTGGGGGGGTGTAAAGTCCCTGCAAGGATGAGATGATATCTCTTAGATCCTTTAAACCCATGAATGGGACGGTTTTTTGCAGTGCCCTTCTTTCATCCCCACCATCGCCGATAGTGCAATGGTCATGGAGACACCGCGGGAGACATAGCCGGGGACTTTAGCCATGAACTGAAATATCCATTGGTCCTCATCGAATATCGAATCAATGGCCCTCAGATCGACAGTCGAGCGCTTTACCACACGATCACCCATCCCCGGTAAACGCTTCTGTCCTTACGCTGAAAGAGTAGTTGCTGAACACTTAAAATCAAAAAATGCCCCCGCCCCGCCCACCCCCTCCCCACAGGGTGAATGAAAACAAAATAGTGCAATGTGGGGGATCCAGAAACGGATAAGACATCTTATGTAATTTAGAAGAGGGAAAAAAATGATTTAAAAAATTGCACGATAAGAAATTTAAACGAATTTAACACCGATTAAGGTCGTATCCTGAAGGTATCGTTGTATTGAAGCACGTCATATGCCGCACTAACACCCCCCCCCCACACACACACAAATACACACACAGAGATGTCAACCCTTCTCTGAAACAAAAAAGAATGTAAATAATCGAGTTTTTTGTATGAGATCAAGCAAATGACCCGTACATTGTAAATGATTATACTGAAGACAAAAAAAAAAGAAAAACATAAATTAAATTTGGAATTCGGAGGATAAATATCAGATTCTGGCGTTGTTTAACACTGCAGATTCCGCCCGCTGGGGTGGATGAGCAATTGTTGTGCCTGACTATAATGAAGGAGCAATTGTTGTACCAGTGTACCTGACTATAATTTTGGTTGTTGTTGGAAATTCGTGGGGTTTTTTTGTGTCTGGGAATTCTTTTATTTCATATCATTCATAAATATGAAAAAAAATATTTGTAGCCTGAAAGACTTAAATCGAACACTTTAATATGGATTAAAATTAAGGTATTATGGGCCTTAACATCCGAAATGCCGCCCCCTCCGATAGAGGATAAAGTGCCGCCCTGGGTGGACATCCACCTTCCCACCTGTTTACGCCACTGTATCTATGTAGTATTATATATTTATATCGTATGTATTTATGTTGGTCGGTTTATTTGTATTCTTTTCCCAGTTGTTCATGTTGTCGTTGTCAAGATCCAGCGCTCTAATGCAGTGGTCCCCCAACCCCCACCCCCCGTGCCGCGGACCGGTACCTGGGCCGCCCAAGAAACATTATTTTTTTTTTTTAATCTGGTGATTGTGTGACTTTCCATGGACGAGAAATAATCAACGCCCCCCCCCTCCCTTTTCCAGTGGGCCGCGGAGAAATTATCAAACGCTGACTGGTCCGTGGCGAGAATAAGGTTGGGGGACCACTGCTCTAACGGTTCCAAATGTTAAAAACGTGGGACGGCATACACTTCAGCCCCTTTGATTGTCTTTTAACAAGATACTTGGTTATTTTTAGACACAACCCGAAACGTGACTAAGGCAGATTCGTGCCACAAAAGGATCGTCCCGATGAATGTCGTAAGACCACAGATATCCAGGCAGACGAGAGTAGGTGACCAGACAGATGTAGCTTTCCCCCCCCCCCCTTCCTACCCTCACCTCCCATCATCATCATCTTTGTTTCAAAAGTTGCTAATTACATTATACAACCTAGCGGATGAAATATTTCAAGGAATTTTTTTATTCCACATGCAATCTTTCCTACAAACACCCACACAATCATTTTTTTTTATTTTAATATAATTTCGAAACGTTCAATATAACTAGAAAGTTTACATGAGAGAGTTGAATAAGTTGTGGATAAGTTGCTGTTGTTGTTTTTTTTTTGTTACTATTCTACCAGTCTGGTGGAGCAGACGATAGTAATGTCGGAATAGACTAAAAGTATTATAGAGAGTAAATAGACTAAATACCTAATAAAAGTCATAAATGTCCATGTACACAAAACATTTTTGATGAATTATTTGTTAATCGTAACATCAGTATGATAAATAATACTAAAAAGCTCAATTCGTACCTTGAAGTTCTCATTACACTTTATTTATTCAGTTGGGGAAAGGATTGTTTGATGAAGTGAAGTTGAGAGTTCTAGGGGCTTGGACTCAAGTAATGATTACACAATTGAAGTACTTGTGCGTACACTCGTACTTGTAATTTTTTTTAACTTGTGTACTTGCAGTGCTGAACCTAGGGATTTGGGGACCCCAGGGGGTTGGCCTCTTTGGGGGGGGGGGGCTGTATTTTGACATTCGACACCATGACATAATTTCCTTAATATTTAATGTAAAAAAATGTGGGGGGCTTCCCTCAATCTGGGGCCCGGGGGGACTTTTGAATTAGGATCCCCCCTCCCCCACCCTAGGTACGTCTCTGTCAGTACTTGTACTAATATTTGCAACTTGTTTACTTGTACACGTAGGCTACTTGCACTTTCATGTTCAGTCATTGTGTTATGTGGTTTTCCATAAAACTGTACTGTTCTGAGATCCACAACAGGTGTGCCGCGAGAAGCTACCATCCGAATAGTTTTGATTTTAGAGGAAGGAATACTTTTTTGTTAGTATTATTGATCAAAGGGATAGCACCAAAGACAATAAATAATAAATACACTGATATATACTACTTTACACTGATATATACTACTGTACACTTATATTCTAGCATACTCTAGGTCTATACAATGATATATACTACTATAAACTGATATATAATACTACTATACACTGATATATACTGCAATACACTGCTGTATACTGTGATACTGTGAGAAAATGTATTTTCACCAACCTTCATAAGTTTAATTTAAAACAGCCTTGGTTTTCAAGAAATGTGGCATAGTGTTGGCGATCTTATTGGTGGTGAGTCGGAAGTCAGAAAATCGAGTCTCGAACTCGGATAAAGTGAAGACAAAATCAAAGTCATTATAGAACTCTTTTGAATTCGAATGTTTAGTTGTCTAACAAAGCAAATGAGGACATGGTCGGTGAGCAATTTACTTTGAAACAGTTTCAGCTTTTGCACATCCAACACACATTCAAGTTGGCACCTCTGAGTCACCCCCCCCCTCCCCCAAATCGCCCCCCCCCTTCCCAATCGTTCTAGTATTGTAAGGGAATGAGGCTTGAAAACAATATGCTGCCACTTTATGTGATTCTTGATTAGTTTTATTTTGTGTATTCACAAAAAGTGATTTATTATTTATTATTTTCGGCCTGTCTTATAAATTGCCATTATTATGTTGAAAAAGGCCGCGTTTAAGGCTGGATTAGACTCAACAGACAGTAATTGTGATGAAAGTTTGACAAAAGGTAATTTCGGTTGTAATGACGAATGCATCGAAATACTTTAAGAAAGTAAAGAAAAAAACCAAAAGCCTCATCTACCTCGATGGCCGCTAAGGCAAGGGAACTTTACTTTACAATACGAAGCGTTTTTATTAGAGACACAGTAGCCTACCACTAGTCTGACTTAAAACACCACAGTAGCCTACCCCTAGTCTGACTTAAAACACCTCAATTTAGCACAAGAGTGGACAAAATACAGAAACACAAAGTAAACATGAAAAACTGTTCCAAAAAAAGTAAAATTATCCTCTGGCTAATTGTATTAAAGCGAGGATCGTTATAAATGTGTCCAAGTATCACTTTGACAAATATGTTCTTTCTAATCATCTAATGTCAGCATGCAAGCATTTTCCTTGATGGGGGTAAGCATAGAAGGTATATGGTACTTATATATATATATATATATATATATATATATATATATATATATATATATATATATATATTAGGGCTGCTGATTAAACTGCGTTAATTTGCGATTAACGCGTCAAAAAACTTTTTGCGATTAAAATTTTTAACGCAATACCTAAATGCGTTAATTTGACAAAAATACTGAATGTTCGAGAAATCGATAACAGTATTTCACTCAACAAATTTGAAGTTTATAGGTTTGTTCACTTATTAAGTAGATCTACCACCCCACCCTGTCGCAATCCGCACACACACACTCACCCCTATGTATGTCGACAAAATCCCACTTGTAATATAAATGAAGATGTATTTGTTTTATAGCCCTACGACAAGTAAACTTCCTGCTCTATTCCCGGTCGATGTAAAAAGAGAAAATTTTCATTCACTAGTTTACATTATATACTTTAGTGTATTGTTGAAGTCAACTTGAAGGTAAAAAAAAAATAAGTGTATCATGAGCCAGGTTATAATTAGATCAAAATAACGAGATTCTAGAAATTTTGTATCATTATTTTTTGCGCAAATTTTTAGAGCATTTTCGAAAAAAATGCTCTATTGTCCCCGTTTTGTCTGTCTGTCTGTCTGTCTGTCTGTCTGTCTGTCTGTCTGTCTGTCTGTCTGTCTGTCCGTCATCACCCTAGATCTCAACAACCATAAGTCCTATACCCATGATGTATATATCATTTTGTGGGTCTTGGCTTGCCAAGAAATGACTTTTGTCCGTTTCGCGATCTGACCTCTGAGGGCCGTAAAAGGGGGCTTGTAAAGTACCGTTTTTTACTATATAAGCTATATTAACAAAGGAGCGCCCTATATCTCAGCAACCATAAGTCCTAGATCCATGATGTATATATCATTTTGTAGGTCTTGGCCTGCCAAGTGTACATCAAAAGTCCATTTCGCGATCTGACATCTCAGGGCCGAAAAAAAAGACTTTCCTAGGTACCGTTTTTTGCTTATATTTTTAATATAAATAATAAAAGCTAATCAAAGGGGCGTAATCATTATTTATTTTTGTAACATTTATTCAACATGATTACTTCCCTCTCTATTTATCAAAACACGAAAAAAAAATACGGATTTCGTTCGACGAAAATGCTCTAAAATGTCCTTTGTCCGAAACGGAAAAGACTTAAATTGCTTGTTTTTATCGCTTTAATAGTTTCATATACATGACACCTGTCAATCAAGGCCTAGACTGTACACGAGACAGTGGTTGTATTTTTCAGAATTATTGTGACACTGAGCTAAATTTAATATTTTATATAGGGCTGTTTTTAACTGCAATTAAAGCGTAATTAATGCGTTAAAAATATGCGACTACATTTTAACGCAAACATCAAAATGCGTTAAATTTTAGCCAAATGTTGTCATTTCAGTAATCAGTAATTAACCCAATTCTATAACCATAACCAGATCAGACAAGATTTAAAAAAAAGCAAAAAAAAAAAAATACCCCGAACACAGAAACTGTCACGTCGACATAAAATCATAGCAGCCACATGGCCTTGAAACAATAGGAGTGTCATTTCTTAATTCTAATTATGACCCTCAATGATACCATTAGTCAACATCTGCAGTAGCGTGCTCCTAGTTTGATTGACAGGTGCCATGATTTGGAAAAATGAGACAAAGGGGGTACGGTGGTTGGGTAAGCTATAAGTAACGTCATCTTTGTGGGGAGAGAAGCTGCTAAGTGTGTCAAAAATCTAACAGGATGGGAAAGGTGGGAATAAAAAAAACGCGTTAATAATAAGTGAGCAAGTACTTTCTGGCTATACTATTATTTTATGAAGGAAAAGGCACATATGAGATAGAAATGACGTGTGTATTTTGTTTTGGGATGGGAAGTGAAGGGGTAGGTACGGTAGTGGAGGGTTGGGTAAACAAGACATACGGGGGGGGGGGGGGCAAAGTGTAGCAAAATATGACAGGGATAGAGGGAAGAGAGGTTGAAATATGTCATTATCTTGGAACCTATGTTACGAGAAAAACACTTGTTTGGCATGGTTGTTGATTAAAAAAAACTCGCATCACTTGACGTGATTGATACATGTAAAAAAATTGGTCCCAATAACTAATTCAACAGACATATGTGCTAATGCTTAATAAATCTGTTACAATTAATTATACCTCTTTCGTAAATTAATCTGACTTTTCTATTATACCAATTTTATGATATGATATTATGAATTACTAGTCTGAATACAAACAAAATGTATTATATTGTGTCGATTAAAAAGTGCGTTAATTTGCGATAAAAATTTTTAATCATGCGTTAATTTCGATCAATTTTTTTAATCGAACAACAGCTCTAATATATATATATATATATATATATATATATATATATATACATACATATATATATATATATATATATATATATATATATAAGTATAAAAAAACACTTTTTTCCTTGAAAAGTAAAGTTCCCTTAGCCCTAAAGGGCCATCGGGGGCAGATGAAGTGTAGAATTCATCTGTTTCTATGAAGGGATTGTGTGGTTAGCATAACGCCCAGCCGCCTTTACTTCCCCAACTTAAAGTCAGATACCCATTTAAAGCTGGGTGGACTTGTGGGACGATTTTGAAACCGAAAATCGAACCCTGGAGGCTGCATTTAATTCAAGTGACGCATTTACAGCCCACAATGGTCATAACATTGTGCTTCACCTTTATTCGAAAAGGGGAAAAAAACACATCTAAAGAGTGATATCAAACCAAGTTAACTATGAATACAAATGCTTTCTTTTAAATCCTACTCATAAAAAAAAAAAACAGTAAAAAATCGAGCTATTCTCTCACATTTACACTTTGCTCTTTGTACTATCAGTCAGAGACCACCAACTAATGAGATAGGAAATTACCTTTATTGTTACTCTTTTATTTGGAAAAAATAGGAAACGCTATGTGACGTACCGGAAGCTCATTTTCTATTAAGCCGAACGCCCTGGTGTGAAATGCATACAATATGCCACGCACATATTCTATGGTGTCACGCTCCCACTTTTAAAGCTTCTACACAAAATTATTTAAATTGATTTCTTTTATTATTATTACACTTTCAAATGAAAAAAAAGTCAGTTTTCACAGCCAACAAAAAAAAAACGTGTTAATGTGCCTTTCATGGCACATTTAAATAGGCCTTTCTAAATGTTGCAGTTTAAAAAAAAAGTAAATTAAGTCCAACTTTCAAGGCTGCGGCGATAGGATGCCAAACGATACTTCAAAGTAATGGGCTTATTTATGATGAGACCAGAGGTCACTGTGAGTCATTAAACCAGTAGCCACCCTCAGCATGGTAGTAGTAAGAAAGATTGACGCATTAATCGTTGGTTGTCATGTCAGTTTTTCACCAGACGTCAGATGAGGCGCTCTTCCAGCCAGCTAACTTAGCAGACGTCTAGACCAGCGGTTCCACTTGACAAAACATGTTCTAGCTGTTGGTGATTTATAACCGGGCCATTAAAATTTTACAACAGTGGTTCCTGACACCGTGTCGAGGCAGACGGATCGTAAATGAATTTCATTAAACTTTGAAGAAAAAAAAATAAAAAATTCGTCCATGATTCAAAAAGTTTTGTCAGCTGCAACCGTCTCTACCAGAAACGGGTCAAGGTCGGTTAAGCCTTCAGGCTCCGAAGAACATTGTGGGCCCCCTTTAAAAAAAAAGAGGAACAGGGAACATGTAAAGTGGCATTTTTACAGTTCTTCAGAGGCGTTGCCAACGTTAGTGACGCTACTTTTTTATTGGGCAATTCCTAAGTCGGAGCTTTGCGTCCGCCATTCAATCCACCTCTGGCATGAACAACTGTACTCTCTACCCCAGGGTAAACTAACACACAGCACCCTAGTGAGCCCCTGTGCTGGAGTAAAGTGTGTCGTTGCTTACTGATAAATCAGAGCGCTGTGCGGCCCTCGCTAAAGTGCGTGACGGGTCAACCCTCTAGGGAACCACTCAAAAAAAAAAATCATTTGATTGACTGGAAGGAGTATCGAAGCCCTACTTAACACCATTACCCATGGACTCCACCCCACCCCTTATCTCCAAGAATGTATGCAGTCTAATTTCCAGACTTTTCTTTCTTCTTTTTTTTTCTTTACAAGACAAGGGGAAACAATAACCACATGGCTTTTGAGGAAGTTCCTTAACTTCGATGTGTCGTCACCAGTCTCCAGTAGTGTAAATACCGTAAGAAAGATGAAAGAAGCAACAAAATTGCTATCATAGTATGAATAAAAAAAAAACGTTCAATTAATTCCAATAAAAACTTTTTGTCATATTTAATATTTACGTACGTTTATATTTAATCATGCCAAAATGTTACGCAGATAAAACATTTTAATATTTCAATAAACAAGCGATGACCACAGTAGTCATTGGTCACTTCGCTCATTAAAGGTTTTGAGGTGGGTGGGTGGGTTGGGGGGGGGGCGGGCTTCGTTGTTGCCAACTTTGCCTCTTTAAGAAAGATTATTAAACATTTTTTTACATTTTTTATTTGTCAGTTCCTCATATTTATGAAATGAGCTTTAAAAACAATTTTATGGGAGAATAACAATAGGTGTGTCCCTGTAAGGATGAGATGAAATCTTTTAGATCCTATAAACTATTAATGGGACTGTTTTTTTTTTTTACGATGCCCTTCTTGCATCCCCACCATAGCCAATATTGCAATAGCCACGGAGGCACCACGGGGGATAAAGCGGGGGACTTTCACCGTGACCTGAAAAATTCAATGATCCTCACCGGAGATTGAACCAGGGACAGTCGACAGTCGATCACTTTACCGCACGACCATCCGTTCCCTGTAATAAGCGGTGGTGCCTTTGCTGATGGTAAAAATAGTGTCTCCCTTGCTATGTTACCGAATAGATCAGGGGTCGGCAACCTGCGGCTCGCGAGCCGCATGCGGCTCTTTCGATGTCAAAATTTATTAAAAATGTATTATGTGACTTTTTTGGGTAAAAAAGTGTAATTTTAAGACATATTTTCAAAATTGTTCAAAGAATCATTTTTTTAAAATCTATTGTAGATATCATAAAATAACTTTGCACAAATGTTAATGAGTGTGTTTCAAACAAACGTTCAATTTTTTTTTGGAAATATTAAATAGAATTTTTTTATAATTTTTTTTCTTACCTACTCCCCCCCCCCCCCCAAATGCAACTTTTTCTCAAGAAAAAAAAAATAGAAAAAACAACTAGCAGAAACCTTAAATGGCCCATGGACCACCTTAATCAAACTTTAAAAAAAAAAAACATGCAAGGTTAATGCTCCCATTGATGTAACTATTGTAGCGATCTATTAGAATCATTTATTTGAAGTTTAAATTTTTGTATATGAATAAATATTATTTCGTATTTAGAGCCATTTATTTTAAATCAAAAATCAAATTTATATATCTAATCCTAATCAAATACCATAATATTGAAACAACAATTTTAGTGGCTCTTTAAAAACTGAGAAAAATGTAAATTATAACTTTTGGCTCTTTCATCTCAAAAGGTTGCCGACCCCTGGTATAGACCACGCGTGTGAGGTTGACGAGAGCAGCACTGCGTTTTGTTTTTATTGAGTGTAATACATAAAGGCAAGCACACCAACTCCAATTTATGAAATTTAGAGAAAAAAAAATAGTCTGAAATTAGAAAAAAAAAAAATCTGTCTCATTGAGAGCCTTATAAAACTCATTGAAGAGCCACATTGGCCACCTCTGGTATGGTCTATTTTTTTTTTTTATTATTATTATTATTTTTTACTGTAGCACTTTTATGGATAATTCGCTAACAGTAACATAATAACACACTTACTTTCCTCTGTTACTATTTTTTAAAATATATACAGATCCTAACCAAAATCTCTCTTGAGTTTTGAGGAAAAAAAAAGAGAAGCTAAACTGTCTCGATCAATCAAAACGTGTTTATGTCAAATAAAATCAATTATCCCTTTCGTCCCATTCCAACCTAACTTCTTTAGAAGTAATAGCAGCCGATCAGCCGTAAATCAAAAGGAAAGGAGAAAGAAACGAGTTTAAGAAAGGGTAGGAGGCGGGGCATATCATGGTGGGGGGGGGGGGGGAATGCCCATTAACTCATTTAGTGTGGGTGTCTTGCCAATCGCCGCCGGGTAGCACTTCAGTTATCGCCCCCGCGCTTTTTCCCGCGACTTTTTATTAACTGAATCGGAGTTTGATATGGCTAACCGAAGGGAGAGTAACTCTTTTAATAAACATGTGATCTACTGAAGCAGTAGTGTCCACTTGGTGTTGAAACATAGCGAAGAAAATAAAGAGAGAGAAAAGGAAAAAAAACGGCAGACGACCAAAGAAAAACAGAACTTTAGATTTCTTGGATTCTGATAAAATATTTGCATGAGTTGAAAATTGTCCAACAAGCGAAGGTTTGTAAAATCTCTTAAGTTTTAGTACTGAACTCTGTGTTTCATATTTTATTGATTCTAGTAATAAGAACCCAACAGATTTGTATTTGTCATATAAATATAAAACCAACCAATAAATGCTATTGAAAAAAAAAATAACCATGAGCGCAACCCTATTTCATTTTCATTTGATTTTATAAGTTTGATAGACTGTAGGTTATGTGTAGTTTGAGAGATAATAGCAGCAGATGGCAAATCAGTCAGATATCATTGGTACTTTTTTTTCGTTTATAAGAAAAGTGTTTGTCATTTCTTTTAGATTTTATTAACTTGTATTTGATTTGTCTATATTACCTTTATCTCTTTGCACTGTAAGATATTTCTAAAATTGTTTTTTTTTTAAAATCAATCAAAACTTTTTTTTCTCATTTTTAAAGCTCAATTATAAAATTCTACATTTAAAAAAAAAGAAATTATACCCCCCCCCTCCCAATTGTTTTATTTATTGTGTTCTTTTTTTTATTGAAACAAATTCACGTTTGCTATTTTTTTATTACTTACTATATTATTTTTATTAGTTCTCCGTGAAATTACTGCCTCATTTCACTTGTTCTCTTCAGGTGCAGATAGATAACTCCCATAGAAACTGATTACCATGGTGACAGTAGCCATCTTGATACTTAGCATAATCTTGACAGCCAGCGCTTATGTGTTGGACGAACAGTTTCAGTAAGTTGGAATATTTTTTTTTAAACACATAAATTTAACACAATGATAATGTGGATTCGTTAAAAGTTCTGTGTTCTATTCGTGAGTGTAATATTTCTGTTTATGCAGGACCGCCTTAGGTATTGGGAAGTGGGGGGGGGGGGGAAGATATATACAGAAACATTCATAGATGTTTGAGGGCTTGAGGCAAATATGTCCGTCGGCGCCCTCCTGGCCTCACATTAAAAAGGAATCTATACTACATGAGGCCCCATTGCTGTCGCTTATTTTGTCTATCATTGAGAACGGCCTTGTGATTATGTGTATTGAATTGAGCCTTTTAACAAACAAAAACTTGTATACATTTCTAAAAATCTAAACGAAACTTATAAACGAAATGTAACTTTCAAACCTTAAAAAAAAAACTACTAGTTCAACTTGCAATAAAATGTTACAGATTTTATAGAGCATTTTCGAAAAAAAAAATGCTCTATTGTTTTTATAACATATATTTTTTTAGGTATCATCAACCTATCAACAAAATGGCGATTATGAAAAAAAAACAACTTATTTAAATAATTTTTTTTTATTGTTTGTTTTGTAATTTTTATTCCCAGTAGGACTTTTATATGCGTATGTTATTATTGTTCGCATCGTTCAGTCAGTGGTTCTCATATCTTTTTCGATTCACTCAGAAACCTTTTAGTTTTTCGCGACCCGCTTGTATAGAAAGAACACAATTATTAATGGAGAGAAAAATCTAAGCCTTAATTCTCAATTAAGTAATTATTACAATTTGTTGCGATCCACTAAAAATCAGCTTCCAGCCCCATGCTTTAAAAAAAACAACACTGCTTTAGATTAATAACGAAAAATCACCAGTGCTCAATTTAAGAAACAACCTGTGCCGGGAATGAAAAAAAAATTTGCAGAGCCGGGGATAAATGTCTATGGTTTCATCCCAGGCAGGGATATATTAGCTAAAGCAGAGCCGGGGATGACAGTTCTCACATCCGGGGAATCCTCGGAATCCCCGGCGGTAAATCGAGCCATGAATTTCACCTAAGCACGTGATTGCTGTTGTTTATTATTACGAATAGACCTATATTAAAGAATTATGAAATAATAGTTTTGATTGTTTGTAAATTAATCAATTTGATAAACACGGTATAATAAATAATGTATAACTTCTGAGGACCGCTGGTCTACGACTTCTTGAATATACTTGTACGAATATCCTAACCACACCATCAGTGCCAAACATAGGGTTTTGGGGGCCCGGGTGGGGCTTGGCCTCTTTGGGGGCCCCTGCATTTTGACATTCGACACCATGACATGAGATAATGCCCTTAATATCTAATGTAAAAAAATTAGGGGCCCCCTTCCCCTCAGGCTGTGATCCGGGGCTTTCGAATTTGGACATCCCCCTCCCCCCACTCTAGGTACCTCACTGCACACCATAGTCAATTTAACTCGATTGAGTGACAAAACAAAGGAAATTATATAAGTAAAATAAATTAGACTCACTTAGCTCGACGAATAGACACTTTGAGTCGCCATTTGTATACACCAGGTGGAGCCACGCATTGGTACTTGTTTTTTTTTTTTTTAACTTTTTAATGAGTTTCACTTTCTGTGTGTCTGTCTTCAAATCTTTTGAAATCACTTTTGGGTCTGTTTTAATTTAGTGAGAAGATTCAAAGTTGGCACACGTGTAGATTTTTACATGATAATGAACTTTTTAAAAATTAATTTCGAGTCCATGATTTGACATTTCGTAGAATGACAAAGATAATAATTCAATTAATTCTTAAAATGGGAAAAAATCGACTAGAGATTATCATGTACAAAACGAAATACAGTACAACAACTGTGAATACATGCACAAAATACAAAATAGTGAAGTGTTATAGGGATATAAGATATCGATGAGAATTATGAGATCTACAAAACTCTTTAAAGTTGTATTTATTTTCCAATATACCATGGCTGGCAGAGAATGGTGGTATCGAATCTACCCACCAGTGTAGATTTAGCGTTAAGCAATGGTATCGCGAGTGTTGCAATCTTTTCACTGTGGACCTTGGGGGACTTAACAACAAACCCAACTAAAAAAATCCACTTATAAAGATAATGACACCTGAATTTTTATAACGGATGCATTGTGCAAGACTCATTAACGACATGCATCCATTTTATGAACACGATACCAATGTTGTTGCTATTTCACCACAGACGGACCAGAGGCGTAGCTGGGGGAAGGCGGGGATACATATGTCCCCGGGCGCCGAGGTTCAGGGGCGCCAAATGGTATATTTTACATATAATATTACACCCATACATCGCTTTACGGCCTAGATACGTTCCACGAAATTTGGCCGCTAAGCGAAAAGCCGTATAGGGAATCAATTGTTCTAGTACAAATCCATACAAATTCAACGAGATCGGTTCCAAGCAGAGGTGTGCGGATCTTGTAATTTAGCGTCCGCGTCCGTCCGTGGATTTCTATCAATGATCTGCGTCCGCGTCCGCAGAATCTAACAACATTGGTCCGCAGTCAGTCCGCGCGTCCGCATTGCTGAAATTTAGCTGTTTAAATGACTTGAAATTTTTTATGGTAACGCTAAAGAAGATCCGCGTCAGTCCGCAAGTCCGCAACTTAACCATACGAAGCGTCCGCTGTCAGTCCGCGGATTCGGAAAAGTCTGCGGATCTGCGTCCGCAAGCGGACGCGTCCGCTGTCCGCTCATCTCTGGTTCCAAGTTGTTTAAATATGTAACATGGTTTATCATTCAAAATGTATTTTCTCTTTTTATTTCATTTAAATTAAAGCTACATACATTTGTACATAAAATAATAACAACTCCAACAATCAACAATAGTCTATAAACAAAAATGAAACAATTTCATATTACATACAATATGAATATGTATCATTTTTTTTAAATGAAGAAATGGTAACCTCCAGATCAATGACGTCATCATTTTTCGCTTGTAAGGATGGGCCTGGCTTATAGCAATTGTCCAACGTTGTTTGTCTTACCTTCTTGTCTAGTTCATTCTTCAATGAGTTATAACTGCTAATGACTTAGTTAATTCCTTGAGAAATTGAGCGCTACGTCTGACGTCAGGATCGTTTTCAAGGAGGAGGTTCCCTATCAGCTTCAAGTAGAGCAAGCACATCACGTTCGTTCAAACCTTCCAAGCCAAAATCTTCTACTAGATCCAAAATATTTTGCCTAATTTACGGAAGAAATTAACTTCTGTATCCAGTGCCGAACCTAGGGATTTTAGGGCCCCTCTTTGGAGGTCCTTGCATTTTGACATTTGACAACATGACATGAGATAATGTACTTTATATTTAATGTAAAAAAATATTTGGGGGCCCCTCAAGCTAAGGCCGGGGGGACTTTTGAATTTGGACCCCATCCCTAGGTACTCTTCTGTCTGCATCAGTATTTTTTACACATTCTGGTCATATTTGTTTCCATACATGGTTCATTGTTGTCTATTTTAATTCCTTCCATCATTCACTGATGCTGTCAACATTATCCTTAATGTTATAGTTTTTCCAAAAAGTTTTAATTGAAGATTCACCATTGGTTTCCCTTATGCTGAGTTGTCGGAAAGTTCGGTGTATGTAATGTGCCTTAAAAGTGCATATTGCACCCTTATCCAATGGTTGGATTAGTGCTGTTGTATTTTTCGGAAGGTACTCAATCATGACATCTTCAGATAGTTCAGATAAATTAGGTAGGATGCCCTGATGCATTATCCAAAATAATCAATATTTTTTCACTTTTGTACAAAAGTGTTTTTTTTTTTGGCCGTTATAGCGAAACATTTTAGGCCGTAAATCGAAAACGTGCCATAAATGATGAAGGCCGTTATAGCGAAATGCCGTATAAAGAGCGGCCGTATAGCGAGGTATGAGTGTATATGGTTTTCGAATGGGGGGGGGGGGGCGCTACGCCTCTGAGACAAACTCATGACAAAGAGAAAAAACACTGACGAGTTGCATTACAAAATTAATAACTCTTTTTTAATCTCATTTTATCATAAGCTATTTTTTAGAGCATTTTCGAAAAAAAATGCTCTATTGTCCCCGTTTTGTCTGTCTGTCTGTCTGTCTGTCTGTCATCTGTCATGATGTATATATCATTTTGTAGGTCTTGGCCTGCCATGTGTACATCAAAAGTTCATTTTGCGATAGGACCTCTGAGGGCCGGGCTTCAGGGCTCCTAAGGGCCTTATATATTATATATACACCTTGTACGTTCAATAACCCATTCATTTGGTGCGAAATACTGCAGCACGTAGTTTCACCAAGATTTATTAAGAAACTCATCAAATGAAATAGTAAGCTTGTGTTCTGAGTTTAATTGAAAGTATCAGAGCTATGCAACAATTGGCGGAGTTTTCGGACGATTAAATGACTATAATTTCGAATGTTTTCAATTATGAGTCCTATTTCAGTAACCACAAACCACTTGTAGTTAGATTTAAGAGACAATAATTTTTTTTCAAATATAAAGAAACGTCTTTATAATTTTTTTACAGATATATGCATTACACAATTGAATTTATAAACATTTCCAAAATTTACAAATATTTACTGAAAGCTAACAAACGTACTGATACATAACACGAAAATGCGCTAACACGTCCTGTGTCCAGAATGGAACAGGCTTAATTGCTTGTTTTTAAATTAGTTTCGTTTTCCTGAAGAGCCATCAATCAGAAATCTTTCAGCTTAATTACATAATAATCACGGAGACCAGAATTTTACTATGGTAATGGCGACCTGAGACACAGGAAAGGGGCCGCTCACATATTACGTACCGTCGTTTTTTTTCCTTCATTGTTATCCCTTCCCCCCCCTCCCCCATCCCTTCTGTAACGCTTTTTTTTTACCATTCCCTGTCACGATGTATCTCACCTCAGCACACCCCCCCCAAACACAAGTGAATGGCCCCAGCCCCAATGCGTTACTTTATAAGTGAATGGCCCCATAGTGGAGACAGCGTGGGACCCCCCCCCCCTTTTTTATACACTAAGCCAAAAGCCGTTCATGAAAATCGACCGCAAGACGCACTAAAGTTAAACTCGAATAACAAATACATCATTGTAAAACAACAACCACTTGTGTTACGGACGTACCGAAACCTGGAGCTGTGTTAGCCAGAAAATATAATTATAAGAGAAATAAAAAAGTACAACATGAGTCTTGAGAGAAGTACATGAGTGTCGGTGATGTTATCAGTACTGGATGAGTGTGAGACAGGGCGATACATAGCTGGGGCATTTCCTTATCTTTCTCGGGGGCGTTTGATCATACCAGAACGGGAGCGGTTATCTTGTAGACTGGACCGTCTGATCACACATATTAAACGAATTTAATTTTAGCATTGTAGGTTTAACACCAAGTCTTAAAATGTGTGTTGTGGTTATCGGATTGTTGCAACCATAGCCGCCCCTATTGAACGGCCCAATTGGGGCGACCTGCATAGGGCGTCAAAGCCCAACCCTTCCAACTTTTACAGTACAAAATGCTATGAAATCTAATGCTATAGATACTTTTGTAAGCTTCCCTAAAAGTCTCTGCCTAGGACCCCTAAAAACCTAAGAACTGCCCTGGTTGCATGGGCGTATTCATGGGGGTGCATTTGCCCCCCCCCTACATTTTGAAAAAATGTCATATAAGAGGGGGACATTTGCTCCCCCCCCCCTTACATTTAAAAAAAAATGTCATAAAGTTGTTATTTGCCCCCCCCCTGGAAAATTTTTTGCCCCCCCCCCCCGGAAAAATTCCTAGCGACGCCCATGCCTGGTTGCATTTTTTTTTCAGAAATTCATTAAGTTGCAGTTTAAATTGTACCCCACCTTAACGTACCTGTAATTTTCTTTAACGTTTTGGGTTACTCCCCAATATGTTGTAGATTACTTCACAAATTAATTTTTAAAAAAGCGCAACTGGTGAAACACTAATGAAATAAAATTATAAAAACCAAAAGGAAAAAAAACAACAACTCGGGCATATAATTCATAGAAAAATTAAACCCGTAGCACAACAAAATGTTTACATCAATGGCTTTCTGTTGGCCGTTGGGTAAATCAGTAAATTTCTGTTGCCGCCTGATACGGTAAGTATTCTATTGGATCATTGTATTTTGTTAAAACGGTTTTATCTCTATCTCTTATTTTTTTTTTCCAAACAATAATAGTTACAGTTAATTTGATACCGTCACCTGAAGATTGTATAGTTCAGAGGAATGTCATTCAATCTTTCATCAAAAAAATAAAACAACGAAATGACGCTTAAAGTTTTTTTCAAGATTCTTAGTTTATATAATATATTTTTTTAAAGTTTTAAAATGACAAAGTGGGTTAATTAATGATATATTTCTCAAAAAATCTGCACAGATACTGGACACTACATGGGTGTGTATGACAGAGGGTGAGAGAGAAGATGGAGATTATGTGACGCTACATCATGGGTGTGTATGACAGAGGGTGAGAGAGAAGATGGAGATTATGTGACACTACATGGGTGTGTATGACAGAGGGTGAGAGAGAAGATGGAGATTATGTGACACTACAAGGGTGTGTATGACAGAGGGTGAGAGAGAAGATGGAGATTATGTGACACTACATGGGTGTGTATGACAGAGGGTGAGAGAAGATGGAAATATGTGTATGTTTTTTTTAAAAATTAGATCATGTTTCTTAACTGTTTTGTTTTATATTCAGTGCCGAGATAGTGTAAATAGTTTAAAGTATAATTATATTTATAAAAATAAAGACAGAAATGTTACGAAAAGTACAGACAGAGTTGTTCAGCAGACGGACAGATTGAAAGAGTAGTTGATTGATTGTCAAGCAGTCATAGACATAATGAAAATAACCTTTTTTTTTCACTTGACACAAATCCCCACACTCAAAACGAGACCCTTGTACTCATGCATACAAATCCATACAACGACTTAGCACCGACATATCAAACTCGGACTGCAGCATGGGGCACATTTTTGTCTTGATAGGCCACCTCGTGGTATTAATAATTGAAGACACTTAATAAAAAGTATACATAATATTCGTATTATTCAAATCTGTAGCACCTACAAAATATTACACTAGCATAAATATGGCGGCTTTCGGAAATGTTAATTTAATTAACGATGTGCAGTTTGTATGATTTATAAACAGAGACTGGGTTATTTTATTTTATTTTTAAATTAGGAATGATAGGTACCCCCAGTATATATATATATATATATATGAGAAGAATTGGAGTTGAGGTGAGAAATGAAATCGGTCCAATCAGCTAAGTACGGTCCTACTTGGAAGTGTATATTATGAGCTAAATGTAAAAGGAAATTTTTTATTTTTTCTCTTTGCGACACAGGGAGCAAGGGCCCTATTACTGGAAATCTATAGCTCGACAGCCAAGTTAAGAATTGGTTCTAAAAACGAGTATCGACATATCGATACTTTTTTCAACTAATGCTCAGGGAATCGAAAGAGTGGGGGGGGGGGGAGGGTTAGACATAAAGTCATTGTCAGGGATGGGTACAGAGGGGCGCCTAAAGTACGGGACAACAAAACCCAACGGTTTACTCTATTGTATGTGTCCTATAATTTAAAAACCTCCGTCCACCTGTGGTCAGTGTGATATTTAGCAGTGGGCCTAATTTTAAAACTGTAGGTAAATAATGCGTCATATATCGAAGAAAAAGAAAATCATTTTGAAACATTTGTTTATGTGTTGGAATAAAATTAAGGGGCAATCGACAGGGGGGGGGGACATTATGTATTCGAATAATTAATTTTTGAAGATGCCACTTGATTGGTATGCGAGATGACAACCAAAAAAAAATAACATTATTGTGATTTTTTTTTAAATATAATTAATTTTAATTTAATTTAAATGTGCAAATGTGTAAAATCATGAATGTGCAGCGTGTAATTACTGGCTTATTTTTTAAAATGAACGGATCTGTCATGTTTTTACAAGCCGGCGATGGGGCGTGCCAGTTGGAGGAGTCCCGGGTGGGTGCTAGTTCATAGATCCCCGGGAGGGTGCTAGTTCGAGGATCCCCGGGTGGGTGCTAGTTCGAGGATCCCCGGGTGGGTGCTAGTTCGAGGATCCCCGGGTGGGTGCTAGTTCGAGGGTTCCTTTGTGGGTGCCAGTTGTAGGAGTCCTGTCTGGGTACCTAGCTCGCCTAGTCCTGCAGATGTTTGGTAGCTAAGTGATAGTCATTTCAGTTATTAGATAGGCCGGTCACAGATCGACTTCGCTGTAGAATGCCTAGAAATAAATATATGTGGTTGTGGAATCATCGCCTGTCGTATGTGCGAGATTTCCCAAAAGGAAAAAAAAATATGGTGTGTACATTTATTTGATATGTTATAGCCTCAGGTTAAGCCAGACATGGGCTGACTACGGCCTGCAGACTAAGCCCGCGCTGTGCTCCTCTTCGCTCGTAAACATTCTTTGGACGGCCCTTCTGAGTTCCAAATGTTTGCCCACCCCTGGGGTTAGGCAGACTTGCTAACACAATTAGCACACAACGGCCGTCTTATCGCTTAGCATGGGCGCATCCTGACCAACCATGTATATTATTATAATGTGTCATCGTCGTAAATGGGTGGGGGCAGAGGCGTAACTAGGGGAGGGGAGTGTCCGAATTCGAAAGTCCTCCCGGGCCCCAAAAATAATTTTTTACATTAAATTTTAAGTACATTATCTCTTGTCATGATGTCGAATGTCAAAATGCAGGAACCCCCCAAAGAGGCCAAGCTTCCCCACCCGGGCCCCTTAATTCTAGGTTCGGCACTGGGGGAGGGGGGCACTATCATTAGGCTATACATCTTTATGATGCTTTTTGAAAGCCTAGAACCCATCTGCCACATCTCTGTTTTTAGATGGACCTGCGTGCGTTGAGTATTTCACTATATATAGAAAAAAATGTATTGACTAAAAGCTATTCCAATTGTTGAAAAATAAATCTCCGTATTTTAAATTATTTGGACATTTGTTTTTAAGTAAATCTTCTTCTTCTTCTTTGTTCTCGATATATGATTATGGAGGATTTCAAACGACCAGGCCTATAGTTATGATGAACTGCACGGTGGCATCCAGGTCCGTCTCGCTCCCATAAAGTTTTTGATTGAAGGAGGTCATCTGTGGCCAGAACCTGTTGCGAGCTGTGTCGTGTAAAAGGCATGTTTGGAGAACATGTTCTGCATTCTCTGGAGACATCCCACATGGGCAGTCCTCACTGTTTCCAATGCTTGGCCTTCGGAACATGTGTTGTCTTAGTCTGTTGTGCCCAGTTCTGAGTCTGAAGATAATATTTTGGGCTTGTCTGGGAAGATTAAAGTAGGGGTCGTTTTTGTCATGATCTGGGTGATTATTCATCCATTTTTGTTGGATTTGATTATTTATACAGCTTTAAGTAAATAATATGTCAGGTATGTAGGTTGAATTATATTGTATTAGTTACATTTCTGCACGATTGAGTTCAGCAAAACATACATGTACTTCTATAAGCATGCACGTACTTCTAAATATAATCCCATATATCGTATAGATCAGGGGGGATCACTCACAAAGGTCGCCAAGTGCCGCAATTCGGTATTTTATACAGTAATAAATACTCTAAAACAGCGGTTCTCAACCGGTGGTCAGTGGCGTAGCGAGCTTAACTCGCGCACGGGGCACAATACCTTTTCAGCGCCACTGCCGGTGGTACGTGTACCCCAAGGGGTACGGGAGAGACTAAGCATTGGTACGTTTCGATAAATAATTTTCGTTTAAAACAACCAAGAGCTTGAAGAAGGTCGCCAGTTTGCTGCGTCACTCATCACCAAACCACGTGATCCAAGTATCGCATTTGAGAGGGAAGCATTTCCATTATGAAAATATGTTCATTTATTCGCGAACTTACGTGTGAGGGGGTAACCGTGAACTTACTTTCGCATCTTTTGGGGTGGGTCGTGAAAAAGGTAGAGATCCGCTGCTAAGTCGCACCAGGGTGAATTAATCAAAATTTAGTGAACAAGATTAAATAACAGAAAAACCTGGCTCATAGGAAGCAGCACAAACCTCATTGAAAAGTGACATTGGGCCATCCCTTGTTTAGATATTAAAACAGTTCAGTGCACATTTGAACTAGATTGAAATGTCATTTACTTCGGTACTTTACTTGTTTGTCTGTCTATTACAGAGGTGTGCGGATCTTGAAATTTAGCGTCCGCATCCGTCCATGGATTTCTATCAATGATCCGCGTCCGCAGAATCTTACAACATTGGTTTGCAGTCAGTCCGCGCGTCCGCATTGCTGAAATTTAGCTGTTTAAATGACTTGAAATTTTTTATGGTAACGCTAAAGAAGATCCGCGTCAGTCCGCGAGTCCGCAACTTAACCATACGAAGCGTCCTATGTCAGTCCGCGAATTTGAAAAACTCTGCGGATCTGCGTCCGCAAGCGGACGCGTCCGCTCATCTCTGGTCTATTACCCTTTTTTTCTTATAAAGACTTTCTTGGCAGTGGCTTAGTGATGGGGGGGGGGAGGGGGGTCATCATGCCCCGGGCGCTACTCACAAAGGGGCGCCAAATGGTATATTTTACATATAATATTATATGGTTTTCGAATGTGGGAGAGGGGCGCTTAAAAGGTATTAAAAAGGTATTATGCCCCGGGCGCGAGTTAAGCTCGCTAAGCCACTGTTTCTTGGCAACCTTAATATCAACTAGTGACTTATACTATGAGAACCACTGCACTATATAATAAACATGTACTGGTATTCATTGGCTTTGTCATTTGATCTTCAAGAAACATGAGCTGATCACCGTAGATACTGAGACGGTTCAAAAGATATGTAGATAATTGTATTGCCGAATTTCCTATTCTTACTTTAATCAACAGAAATCTGGCTACATACAAAAGATCTGCAATGGATCTGGCAATGATGCAAGTGTACAGAATTTGTGACAAAGACAAAAATGGTTTGTTCATTGGAAAAGAGCTTCAGTGTGTACAGAGAGTGCTCCAGATTCTATTCACTGGACGCTAACACAAGTCTTCTTGATATTACAAATTGCATGTGTGATATTTTTCTTTCATACATAGCATACTCATGTTATGGTTAGCTCGAAGTCATATACCATGCTATTAAAATGTGTTTAAAATAACTCTTAATATGTTATCGATTCACTTGACTCTTATATTCTTTTTTTTTTAAATCACTACACGTATCTTAACAAAATTATTTTTAAAGAAAAATCCTTGATATAAATCTGAGATATATAAATCTGAGATATATAAATCTGAGATATCCAAGGTCTGTGCAGATCCAGTAAATCTTAGATATCAGGGGTGGGCAAATTACTGCCCGTGGGCCAAAATACATTCTAGAATATATTGACGTTTACTTTTAATTTATTTCACATCAATACCTTTACTTGGCTCATTTAAATACCCCTTCAATCATTTTCTGTCCGGGCACTTCTGCTCAATTTAAGAGCCCACTGTGGCTCACGATTCAAAAAGTTTGCCCACCCTTGGTCTAGAGCAGTGATGCTAAACCTTTTTTTTTTTCTGTGGCCCATTATTGTCTGCCAAAAACATTTGGAGGGCCGAAAATATAATTTTTATATATGTATGTATATAATGAGATGTTATTTTTTTAAACTTGTGGGGGCCAAAAAATTATCATTAAGGGCCAAATTTGGCCCGCGGGCCAGTATTTTAGCATCGCTGGTCTAGAGGATGAATTCATTTTGCGTTCATTGCTGTGTATGGGCCCAAATCAAGTCATTTAGAACGTAGAAGAAAAAACATCTGAATTTATCACCCACCTATAACTATAAATGCAGGGGTTTTTTTGCTCAATAAGAGGTGGTGGGTCTCTTCAATAAGAGGTGGTGGGTCTCTGAAGTTTTTATCTTTTTACCAAATGAAGAAAACTATAAGAGGTGCCGGGTTGCATTTCAGAGGTGCCGGATCGCAGATCCGGCGCGCTACATGGCAAAAAAACCCCTGTATAAATGTGACTATTGTTCAAACTTTAGTAAACAGATAACAAACAAAAAAAAGTAGCCTACTTTCATGATTTAATGCCAATATGAAAAAAATGTGTTCATTAAAAATGTATGTATTCAATTTCCTTTCGTGTGACTTTTAGAAATCTTAAAGGTCTCAGTTCAATGTGATTTACTTGACAGGCCTCAAAAATCAATAGTATTATAAAAAAAATTATTTTTGTCTTAAAATCTGGTTAGTCTCCACATCCTGTAGCTTTTTTTTTCTTCTATTAAAAACAAAATAAACTTTACAACTGTTTTCTATAAAAATAAATACAAGAGAGACAACTCAATCATTCAACAATTTGAAATTTATTTCATGGATTTAAATAGCAGCCACGTCCTTGATCATCGGTTGATATTAAACATGTAAATCACATCCATAGCCATAAATTCAAAAGTAACAAACAGAACAAAACCAAGCGTCATGTTGTGTATATCATCGGCGTGTCAATTTTAATGTAGTATTATAATCAGCTAACATAAAATATCTTTTGTGGATGACAATATTGTGATTTAAAAAAGCACCTGATACATGTACTAAACAAAAACAGCTATTGTCTATATATTGTAATTGATGAGTATTGTGTTACAAATACTTTGCTACATAAATCAGCGGGTACATCGTGACAGCAGCTCGCAAAATAATAATACAAAATGTTCTATTTTAAAACTTTTAAATCATTTTTTTTTAATTAACCATTTGGGTCATTTCTTTTAAATTTGTATTCAAAAGGATTTTTTTCCCCATACAATAGGCAGGCGTCCACATATTTCACGCAAAAATAGTCCAAAATTACCATATCCCTTTTAATACTACACCACCACCAACACACACGCGCGTTTTTTTTCTATTAATCATTAAATACCTAGGACAGTGCTGTCGCTTGCATCTTTGGGGAGAAGCCGACCAGCAAATAGTCTTAGAGAGTCTTTTAATAATAATTAATTAATTTCACAATAATTCTCCTTTTGTTAGGGGGCCTTTAAATTCACTAAGTTCCCAAGCTGCAAGCCGTGCACCCTACATAACATCGCCATTGATATATTGGACATATGTGAGCAAAGAAATATATCATTCATAATGTTCATATTGAATATTTTAAGCTCACTTTTGTCAAACTTTTCTAAAATTTGAATTTCTCCTCTTCTATTAAAAAGCTAAACATTCTGATAGAAAATTTCAGGGCCCTGGTAATTTTGTATATGAGAACCCATAAGCTGACCTCATACAACTTCCAAATAATTTTAGCCCCAGATGGGGCCCTGGAAAAGTCATTATTCCCTGCCCAGCGGCCGGAAAGTTCAACGCCCATGACAAACTTTGACAGCCGCAGTGGGTCTGACACTGTTAGCAGTATAGTTCGAAACGTTTTAAATGTGAACCAACCCTATCAGCATTGTCTAAACATGTCTAAATAAATAACAGTGAAAGCATTAAGAATATACTGAAATATTTTATAGTTGCAATAGAATGATTCATTAAAAGTGTATGTGATGTTAACTACAAAAATCCAATCTATAAATGGTACTTTAAAACAATAAATATCACTTGCCCTTATATTAAACATGGTAATGTAGGAAGGGTAGTGCAGGCTGCACAGCTAGGTTTGTACGACCAAATTAGTGCACCTAAAATAGAATTGTCAATGTTGTTTTTTTTAAATTGAACTGCAACAGGGGGCAACATAAGCCAACTACATTATGTAAATGGACATTTTACTTGGTTTAAGGATATAAATAAAACTAATTTATTATACCAAGGAAGACATATGTTTGGTAATGCAAATTATTTTCTGAAAAGCATGACAACTTTAAACAAAACAAACAAAAAAAAACATTATCCGAGAAAAACAGAAAAAAAAAAAGAAATACATATAACTGCATATACAAACATAAAAGTCCATTAACAATCACATGCAACAAGCTGTAGTTTAAAATATGGTTAGGTAGTGCATATTTCTATCATCATTTTTGAAATAAAAAGCATCAAAAGTGACATAACGATTAGTAATTTAAATAGCACTACAATGCTGAATCCATTAATAAACCATAAACACAGATCGCCAATAGCAGTGGAGATCAGTAATTAAAACTTCAACATTTACAGGATTTAAAAAAAAAAAATACAGACCATTTCTTACTATATTTTTGGTTAACTAAAAAGTAAACTGCACAAAATATTTCTAAAAATAATATCAATGGGGTTTACAGAAGTTTATATACTGTAAAATTAAAAAAAAGGTCCAAGCTTATGCTACAAGTAATACTGTTGGTTGTAAATGTTAAATAATGAAAGATTTGGAAGACAAGCTCATTTAATTGATGTGGAAATATAGCTCGATAAAATGTGTAATAGAGGTCAAAAAAAAAAAGAAAATTATTAATCATTCGTACATATATAAAAGAAGTTTTGCTTATGGTAGAGAAATTAGCGATCATGGCAACCAATAAAATACATTATTACAAGCAGTTTGAATCAATGTTTTAAATATTCCGTTTATATCTTGAGCTATGAAATGAAATGTGATTTGAAAAAATTATTTTTAAACCATTATTCCTTTTGAAAATAAAAAAATGAATTAAAAACATCTTATGTCTGTTGTCATATCATCGCTATCCACAAGAGATATATGGTCTAAAAATAGTGTACCCTTAAGCTTAAAGATTTTACAGTTGATTCAATATTGCACAAAAAAGTTTGGCACATCCTAAAAATGAATAAAGTATTCAAGTGATCATAGTAAATGTAGTTCTTTCTGTAAATGTGGTTTAGCAGGAAAAATATAACTTATAGTACAGCAAGCGAAATTCAAAGCAGAAAATGTAAAAAAAGAATTATAGTATAATCAAAATCTGAACCAAAAAAAAAACTTTAAATTTCTTTTGCTAAGTTTGTGATTTATTTTTTTAAAACAAATTTTTTTCCTGATTATGCAGATTAAGCACTACAAAAAAAAGCTTTATTTTTAGATATTAAAAATGTTCAAGTCAATATTTAAGAAAAAAAAAAGAGCCTTCTATGACATTTAGCAATAAATGTTTCAAGTATCACATTCGTCTACAACTTCATTCTACTTTTTATCTCTTTTCTTCATACATTATTATTGATTTCAAATTTTGAATTCATTTTAGTGGCATCACAGATAATAAAAAAAAACAACAATCAAAATGATTCTGGTTAAACAGATTAATCAATATTAAGTTATGTCTCTGGACAATCTGTTGCATCTTCTAGACATGCCACCGTTAAGATTTTGTTACCGTCGCATGGTGCTTGACAAAAGTTATGGCAGACAACTCCTTGCAAAACTCCTCTAGAACAATGATAGCCTCCATTCGGCTTTGATCCTCAAACCTTTTTTAAAAACAAAGTGTAAAAGTAAGACTTTGTCCTGGTGGTGGGGAAAAAAAATATCGCTCTCTTAAATTTTTTAACTTATTCTACTTTTCAATAAATGCATTTCAAAATACAGAAATTAGCTAGTGGCATAATACAACTAATATTTTATAAAAATTCTTTTAAATACACTTTTACTAAATAAGAAATTCAGACAGAGATGCAATGCAATTTTAGAACTATGAATTTTTTATAAATGCACCATAAACAAACATCTACATAAATTGAAACTAAATTTAGTTTTCATGGTCAAATCAACAAGGCAAGCACCTGGGTGATCAGTAGTATTGTGTTATGATGTCGTAAAATAAACATCATGACATGGACAATGTTCAGTTATTAAATTTTTTTTATATTTTAGAAATAGTCTAGTAACGGTAGATATAGCTATTAAATTAAAGCACAGGCATGTCTTACCAATGAGAATAACTTAAAGTGGTTTTAGAAAATGACATCAACATAATTTGAAGCCACAACCGGCTGGTACTTCACCATTGATAAATCATTCTTGTGCCCACTAAACAAGCAATGAATTTATTTTTTCTCGCTCTATTTGAGTATTATATATACAATAAATTCTGTTAAGAGCTAGGTTTTCAGAAATCAATTATCCAGTTTTCTTAATCTATGTTTAAAAAAATTTTTTTTTTATTTTTCTAATAACCAATTAATGTAGGGTAAATATATATCTATTTCAAAATGAGAAAAAAAATAATCTCAGAAGTAACCATTGGGGGGGGGGGGGGGTGTTAAATACAATAATCAAATAGCATGCCAAAATTTTCGTTTTTTAAAGAGTAGATAGAAAGGTTACTATTTCTCAAATGGAATACATTTTTTAATTAGAAAAGACATTATTAAATTAGTAAAATGTTGATACAGTCAGTTCCTGTTGTTCCGCTTTAAAACTGTTTTTTTTTTGTTTTTTTTCTTTTTTTTTCAATTTATTACTTTTTAATGATTCAAAAAAAAATTTTTTTTTAACATTGCTTGGGCAGAAAAAACATAGTAAAATTATGGCATTAACTGAAATCTCATAGCTGTTGTATTTCTTTGATATCATAGAATTAACAGACAATTTTGGTATCAGTGCGTAGTGAAAGCCAAACTTTAGTTTTTTATATTTTTTTATTCAAATTTATAAGAGTAGTAAAGGTGAAAATGTAAATTGAAAGTTAAGAGCATTTCGCTGGAAAATTAATGCAAGTTTATAGATGAAAATATAAATAAAAAATATTGGAACAATTCAATGGGTAAAGTATGTATAATTTATACATGTGTTATATATTCTGTACTGCACACATCCCCATTTTTTACAGGATAAAATTGTCCAGTTTTGGGCTGTTTTGTTTAGTGTAGTTAATTGTAGTAATGTAAACACACACCCCACCCACCATGGGGTATGACTGCATTTATGAAATTTTAAAAAGGTATGGCAACAAAAAAAAAATTATACTGAAAATCTGGAATTATTTTGAGATATTAGATTTTTATCATATATACAGGTTAAATTTTAGAATACATGTAGATGTATACAAGTTTGAGAATATAAAGATCACTGAACTTTTAAACTTGGTAATTTAGTTTCCACTGTTGATTCAGAGATATGGACCACTAATTTAACTGGTTTTGAGTATACCAATTAGTCAAAAAAAAAAAAGAAGAAGAAAAAAAATTCAAAGTAGAAAAAAATAAATTTCAGAATGAATGAAAATATTACCTTCATGTGTATATCTTCATTACACAGAATAAAGGGAGCTTACTAGAGAAAATATTCTCATTCTTAGTCACTTTAATTAGCCCTTTTATCTGTGTGAAAAGTTTTCAGATAAATGCTGTTATCTTTGCAAGTGCTGGAAAGACTTGATGTAGTAATTTTCAGCCATTGCAAGGCTAATTCAATGCAATATTATTAGTCAAAAAAATGAAATGTTATAAAAAAAAATTAATAAAAATCAAGCTTCTACAAGTCCAACAATTTATTTATATAAACAGACATGGCAAGCAAATTGAAAACAAACAGGCTGTGAATTTTTAAGCTAAATTATGCCATATGCACTACTTTCTTTGTCAATTAACAGCGCAACCTAGCAATTATCACTAACTATCATGCTTGAAAGAACTTTCAAGCACTTACCCTCCTCCATCACTAAGAAAAGATAAACATACTCATTAATGTAATTAAACAACAACTTGCCATCACCAAAATAATAATAAATAAAAAAAAGAGCCTAAACTCTATTCAAGCTTAGGAAATGAAAAAAAAAAAAAAGTAAAAATGTTAGGGCAGTTGCCTGGCCAGGAAAAGAAATAAATGAAAAAAAAAACAAAGATGAGATGTAACTTACCAATGCACCTCACGTTTAAACTTTGATGCTCTGAGACTAGGGTTTTAAAAAAAGACAGTGGAACTTCAGATATAGGTCATGCATAAGGACAATTCAATGTTTTTCATATAGAATATTTATTCAAATCTTTTCCTAATAATGATCGCTACAAGTCAAATGTAGATAAAACTCAATTACTACAAATGTTGTGGGACAGGTCGTTGTGCGGTGTAGAGCACTCGACTGTTGACCAGAGGGATCTGGGTTCAAATCTCTGAAAAACTTTGGATTTTTTCTGGTCCTGGTGAAAGTCCCCCAAGTCCACCCAGCTTTAAATGGGTACCTGACTTAAAGTTGGGGAAGTAAAGGTGGCTGGGCGCTGTGCTACCACACAACCCTTTAAATGCCAAGGTTACTGAAACAGATGAATTCTACACTTCATCTGCTCTGATGAGCTCTTCAGGGGATTAAGGGAACTTTACTACAAAAGTTGGAAAGAGAATTCTTTTAGAGAACAAACCATCACAGCTTTGAAGTGTCCAAAATATCAAAGTACATGAGTTAGGCATCTCTTTTATAATTTTAGGCCTAGAGAAAAATGTTTACAGGTAACATTGTCCACAATGTTACATCTATGCCATTAAAATAAATTTACGAATAACAAGTCTTGCAATCCAGTTAATGGTAAATTGAGACACTACATGCAAAATAGAAACAATAAGAGGTCTAAAAATATATGATAAATGAAATGTAACATCACATTATATGATAAACTCATGCTTCATTCAACTATAAAATAACATCTTGGAAGAAAAGTAATAAAACATCTCAGCAATCTCGCTATAATATAAAAAATAAAAAATTACCTGTGTATATTTGGAACCAAACCCAACAACTGTTTTCTGGCCAAAATTAATTTCTGTGGAAAAGTTGGATCGGATTTCTGGTGATGCTTGATTTCATTAGTTACCTAATTCATGCAAGGAAAACAAAAATTGAAATCCTGAAAGACATTTTTCTATACATTGTAAAAATGTGTATGATGAATATGTTCACAAACTTAAAGTTTAAAAAAAAAATGAGCTACACCTAAATTAGAATATACATGTAACTTAGTCAACGTACATGTAAACTTACTTTTGTTAAGACAGAATAAAGTGTGTGTGTTCCTTCAACAGTTGGTAAGAAAGGATCCAAGAGATACTCATGTAAGTTTGGATGGGGCACTAAGGCTACTTTTGAAATCAATGCAGTGAGCAACAAGTTCACAGAGTAACTCTACAAGATGAAAGAAAATGGAGAACATAGATTGCAGATTAATTCCAACTTTCATCAAACGTACCATGTGCTAGGACAACACTATTGCTACAGACCTGATCTAACAGATGCAGAAGTTTATCGAAAAGCATTTGTAGGAATGGACCTTCAAAAAATTTATCCATGAAATAATCAGGATTTGAAACAGGTTCAGCTGGCCATGCCCATTGCTTAGAAGCTGTTTCTTGAATAGCAAACTGATAGAAATTAAATTAATAGCAAACAGAATTCTAATTTTTGTGCGAGCTTGTATGCAGTTAAATAATAAACATAAAATAACAATGATATTTAGTTTTTAATAACAAGTATGAAATTAAATGCATACTTTTCATTACATATTACATAGACTTAAACTGCTAAACTTTAAATAATTTATTGACATTGTGTTAAAATTTAAACAAAGTAAATTCTATGTTAGACAAGCATATTACCTGCTTGTGAGCATCACGAAGGTACATGTCATAGCTACAGTCAACAGTCTGGAACGTTGACTTGATGTCATCCGGAAGCAGGGTTAAGAAACTGTTTACAACTTTGTGAACTTCTTTAAAAAAAAGAAATGCAAGTTTTCATACATATTCTGACTCTCTCTGAAAAAAAAATCCTAATTTATGAAAAAAAAAATTTTGCATCTAAATTAGTTCATTGGAATTAAAAAAAACATTGTGAACTAAAAAATGTGAAATTGGTTTCAACTTCAGTCTACTGAGATAATTAAAATCAGTAAACAGAATAGTAATTATACAAAAAAAATTTCTTACTGAACTTTGCAGAAAAAAAAATTGCAATTTTGCACTACAACATTTTCCAATGTTAAATAAAGTAATCATGTCAATTTGATTCTGTCTCATGTTGATAGAAAAATGTAATTACCTGAAGGTAAATTAGCAGTAGTCTGACTTGATTTCAATGAGGAATGATCATGAATAACAGAGGCTGCCATTCTGTTTTTATCAATATTATCAGTTATATTTGAGACTTGGTCACTACTAACACAGGTATCAGAGATGGCTGGCAAATCCTTGTTATTAATATCTCTATTACCTATAATTGGCAGGCTACCATCTTCAACACTGGCTGTGCTACTGACAGCATCTTGTGCAGAGACAGACTGAGATGTGAGGTAGCTTCTTCCCAACAAATTCCTTAGCAAGAGACAGTGAAATATGTGTTCATCTTCTTTTTGTAAAAGAGTATCATACAATTTTAAAGTAACGAGACACACCTGTAATCAGAGACAGTAAAAAAAATTAATAATGGTCTAATAAATGCATTAGTATTAAATCACTCTAACTGGCTTACTCTTAATTATAGTGATATAATTATTCCTTAATGCACTATGGATAGAATGATCAACAATCACCAGAAATCAAGGCAAGCTCTTAGAGAGATATTGCCTAGCAACATACAAATAAATGACAAGAAGGAACTTCTTATCAAATAAGCAGCATCAGAATGAGACAGGTAACATTTGCAGTCACACAAAAAAAGAATAAAGAACACTGAACTTATATAACTTTACTGTTTATTAAAAATAACTGGTACCTCATCTGATAAATGGTTGCATCTTTCCAGAAGACGCTTGTTTATCAAATGTTCCTGGCTATCTTTAGACTCAATGTTTCTTTCTGCTCCAACAAGGAAAGTACTAAATTCTACAAATAAATGTGAAAAAAAAAGATACATGTGTAATGCATAGATAGCATCCATAAAAAAAAATTGTTAGTAACCTGAAAACCATTATATTAAATTTTTTTTTTAGCTATCGAGGCAAAGAAAACACTGCTCTGAAAATAAAGAATTTTATTAAAAACATAAAAAAACTATACCATATAACAATGTCTCAAATCAAATTCAATAGCAAAAAATCACAGATCAGCTTATCAACTAGTCTTACCTCTTAGCAAAACAGGTGAACAAACTGTGCGGAGACATCTGGTTATGTAAACAGTGGCCATAATACTTCCAGATTCTGATCTGCTCAAAAAAAAAAAAAATAATAGACAATGAAATGATCCTCCACCTTAAATAAGAAGAAAGCATAAATCCAAGATTATGGGGTAAAAAAAAATGCAGAAAAAAATGCTCACGCCTGCATCAAGTGGGAAAAGAAACAGCCTTTGAGAAGTTGCTTGTGAATCTCACTTGCAAGTGCTTCTCCAATATCAGGATTAGCGATTGCTATCATCTGGTCACAGTAATCTAACCAGGATAAAAAGGAGATGACTAGTCTCTTGCCAGGAAAGCCTTGCTGACCATGCCTTTCCATAATGTCATCAAATCTAGAAAATGTTCAATAGAAAAAAAATATGAATTAATACTTATTTACTTTCCCTGTTTTCTTCCGAATTCTACATTAACAACCACCAAAACTTTATTCAGACAATAAACCACCAAAACTTTATTCAGGTAATACTGGACTTGAATATATACAGTTATAAAAAAATTTTCTGGTGGAAAGAAGAAGATAGATGAAAAAAATGTTGCCTCTATCTTTAATTGTATATGTTTCATTAGGAGTTTATAGTGGCAATACTGATATCTAAGTGAAGTATTAACTTGCCCCCATTTGGCTTCCACTGTTTCTATATCATCTGGATTCACATATGAGGGTAATTTCCTGTACAGTTCTGTCAATGTGCCAGCAATACTCTGGCAAAATTTTGTTTGACTAATGAGAGCTGAAGCTGCAGACTGTTCAGGCAAACTGGCACACAACATCATTCCTTCACAGGCTTTCAATGACACTCTAGCATCCTAGAATACACATTAACAAAGAAGGTGTTTTTTTTTGTTCATTTAATAACCAGAAATAAAAAAAAAAAATATTACTGTAATGAATAATGCTTATGTAGTATTGAGATGAAAAAAAAAAACGCCCCAAAATAATCAAAATGATTATTATTGCACAATTTTCTAGATGCTGATTTTTTCTTTACACCTATGAGAACACATCTTAGCCTTTTTATCTTCTTTTGTATTAAGTATATTTATTAAAATAAATTTGATCTGCTAATTTACTAGCACTTTAAAAAGTAAAAATTGGTAGAATTTGATTCCCTCAACTAAAATCTCAACAAGATAAAGAAGTATATTTTTTAGTTAATAAATCTGAAAATATTTTTTTAAACTGATAAATGTAAAAAAATTGATTAACAAAGCTCATTTTTTAAATCACATTTACACTTACAATAGTGAATACTAACCTGACTAGCAGACAATGATAGTAAAGCATCAACCAAACTAAATGCTGGCTGAATTCTCTGTGGTGCTTTTATGTTGCTTTTATTAGTATTCTGTAAAAAAAAAACAAAAAAACAAATCCAATGAAGACAAAAGCTGCCATAAACCTGGTTCACTTGTACTTAAATTTTCTTTCTGTATACACTTATGAGTTATCAAATAACCAGAATTTTTTAAATACTGAATGTTTGATAAAACTAGCTTTAACTTAATGAATAAAATAAGTGTAAAGAAAAATTAGAATTTCTAAATACCTCTATAAAAAAATTTACTAAATAAGGATCGGCTTTGATTTTGGCACAAACAGTGCAAAGAAATTCAATTTCTTCTTTTTCTGCAGGTCCAGCTTTTGTTTCACCACAGGCCTTCACTAATCTCTGTTAAATGAAAAAATATTTTTTTTATTAATGGTTAATGTCTAGAAATACATTACGGATTAAGATGCTTCAAGTTAATGACAAAGAAAACTTTGCTGAATGTCTAAAAACAAAGATTAAAATAATAGTAAATTTTTTTGGTTAAATTTAAACTCAAACCTTACAAAAAAAAAGTTTTGGGAATAAATTGAAAGCACAGATTGAAAACATTATTTACTTGAAAAATAAAAACAAATTGTCTTATTAACAGTAGCTGAAAGGTTTAATTATTAACATATGAAATTACCTGTACAGCCCTATGTACGTTTATATGTGGCAGCAATGGGTGAGAGATTCTTGACAATAATTTTGTAAAAAAACTTAAAACACATTGCTTCATACCAGGTGGATGCTGAAAAGAAAAATATTTAGTAAGACTGTCTCGCCTTGGGGGTAAAAAGAATTATTGAAAAAATAAACAAGATATTAAAACTAATCTAAAAAAGTCAATGTGACATAATCTTTCTAATGATGAAATTGTCAAGTTGACAAGAAAGGAAAAAAAAAAAACATGTTAAGACAAAAAAAAAGAAGTAACTATTAAATATTATGTACATCCATTTTAGGGCTGGGATCAAATTTTAAAAATTTTGTTGTAAATTTCATGTTAATGCAATTTGAACAATACTGCAATTGGTCTTAACGCAATGTGACAGTTTTGATCATAAAAATGCATATTTCAGTTTTTGACATAAGTGCATATTTCATTAAAGTAAAGTGAACAAAAGCACATTTTTCTGTCATATTTTGTCACTTTTTAAGAGCAAGCTAAATCAGCCTTTTAAATCATATTGCAATTAAATCTGAAAGCAATATTTCCAATATTTTTATTTGAAGTTCTTGCATTTGAAACTAGTGCATACAAGGTAGATAAACTTATGATGTTCTTAGCACTGACAAGCTAGTGCTATAGTCTAGTAAGCATCGGACACTTTGAACTAAGCTAATATGATATAACACAGAATATCTTTGGCTTAAGTATAGGCCTACTTCAAATTAATTTTCTTTCATTGTCTCCAAACTTTTTAGTGCGCTTTTAGTGTTGATTTTTACTCTATTAATCTAAGTTATATGATTTTAGAAAATTTTGGAATCTATCCCTATTATTACAAGGATTATAGTCTTTTTTATGGGATTTTTTTGCTGCATTTTTGATTGTCCCCCCCTTATTTACGACCTTACAGTATATATATATATGCATGCATTTTAAAATTTTATGTGATGTTTTTGGGCTATTTTTAGGGCATATTTTAATACTTTACAGGGCTTTTTTAGGGGAATAAATGTATGCATTTCTACCTTTTTGTGACTGAAATAGTGAATTAAAAGAAAACAACATTATAATTCAATGATAATATTTCAATTACATCAGTTCGGCCGAGTGTATACAGTGTTTCCAACAGTCTGTGCTGAAGAAGATATTCCATGCACATTCCAGTTGTCCCAGCCTCTCCCAGGTCTGATTCTTCTTCTTGTAAGATTCGAAGCATTGAATCTAGATGCTCTGGCAGTGCAGTTTCTTCAATTCTTACATACCCATCTAAAACACAATATGGAAGAAAAACTCATAACCATCATAGCAATAGCTTCTTTTGCCTACATCAGCTATGCAGATCACTTTTTTTAGGCATTTAATCCATTAATCCAGGAGTGGGCAAACATTTTCTATGGAGGGCCACATTGAAAACTTGATTGTTATCGGCGGGTGCATATATATTTTGTCTACTTCAATTACAATATACAATGTATAAAATATGAACTAATGATAATACCTATGTATGTGTCATTTTATTTCACATTCACACTCTATTACACATGCACATTACAAAAAAATTTCAGTTCAGTGCTAATTTGGTAATAAGACTTTACTATTCATATTAATTCAACTAAAGTTTATTGTTACCTGTCATAATAATTGTGAAGACAGAGAAACTTAATTTACATACAAGCTGACCACAGAGTACATTTATAATTAATGAGAAGTATGTAACTGTTCACAATTTCGGATAATGTTCTTTAACTGTGGAACAAGTTTACTAGTTGTGATTTGCATGACAGCATATAAATTGCAGTCGGCCAACATCGATCTGTTCTTAGACTTGTTTATTTTCATACAAGAAAAACGCTTTCTCACAAACATATGTGAACCCTAATAGTGGCAAAAGCTTGGCAGGAAAGTTTTTTAGGTGTGGAAATACCACTGCTGGCAAACATCCTTAAGACTCCAGCAAAAGAACTGATCTGTACTTCTTCGGGTCATAATCTGCTTGTAGGTCAAGCAGCTCTAACTAATATTCTCGAGCCATAAAACAAATTCAATATCCCTAGATTCAAATCAAGTAGTCGGGATAAAATTTTAAAATACAGCAAAAACTCTAAACAAAGAATATTACCATCGAAAGAGAATCGCAACATGCATATGGGCCGCATAATATACTCTGCCGGGCCGCGGGCCAAAGTTTGCCCACCCCTGCATTAATCCATACATAATTATTCAATAAATAGGTTTTTTTCACAAAAGATTAATTACTTAAAAGAATACAAAGAGAACTTTTTAATACATAATTCGACTAAAGAAATAAAAAAAAAATAAAGTATTAGCTGATTCAATGAATAATAATGCCAACAAATATTTTTTGTATTTAATCTACAATAACTGTATACCTTTATTATCTACAAAGTAGCTGGTTACTGATTTCCAATGATAAACAAATTCCTCTTGTGGAGAAATGTTTGGTGCAAACTGAAATTAAAACAAAGTCATGCAATTATCTTATACATTTTTTGTAGTTCTGTATGTTACTATATATATATAAATATAACTTCATGCACTTTACTGCCAGTTAGATACCAGCCAAGCAATCTTTATGCTACTAAGATTATTAAGAATGAGAAAGAAAAAAAAGCTCAAGACACGAGCCCAATTTTGGCTTTGCCAAGGAAGATGTAGATCATACATTGTGCAAATTAAGGCCCACAGCCAAGTATGAACTTTATGATCTAGATTGCCCTCCACCGCTTTTGGTAGTTAACATCATTGACATTTTTATCTAATTTATATTAGTTCACATAAACATTGATCTATTTGCTCTTGGTCCATCCCTTCTGTTAAGTTTAAGAACCATAAGTTCAAAAAGTTTGCTAAACCCTTGTGTAGATAAAAGTTTGCTTCTTATTTACAATAGTTATTCCTCGCTCCTCGCAGTATCTTCAATTCTGATAGAATTATTGAAAATGGTTGCCATGTTGCTTTTAATGCAGACAGAGCTACACTAACTTTTAAAATTGGTAAATGAGAAATGTTTATTGGACAATATAATTTAACAGCTGATCAAGAAATACGAAATCTTATGATCAAGGATTTTATTTTTGAATCACTGAAAGTGTACATACTGTTTCAACAGCTTGCTGTATAAAGTTAGTAAACTTGTGAAACATGGCTTTCTTCATAATGAAAATGCTGAAACAAATATTTTTCATTAATCAGCGATTTTAAAAAGGTACATAAAAAAATGGTAACCTAAAATTGTATTTTATAATGTACACCTTACACAAAAAACATTCATACATTCCAAAATACAAACACTGTCATGACCTTGCCTCGCAAACAAATAAATTTTACACAAAGAAGCACACATCCCATGTGAACATGGGTGGTAAGGTAAACAGATGAATTCACACTTTATCTGCCCCCTTGGCCTTTTAGGGCTAAGGCAACTTTTTCGTCGTCGGCATCCGTCCGTCTCGAGAGACGATGGTGTAGCTAAATTGAGTCTACAAAACACCGCCGGGAGTGGCTGTGCAGTCCGACTCGGGAGTGGCAATCCCTGCCGCACTTGTCACACTTGAAAATAGTTGGTTGTTGTAGTTGTTGTTGTAGCTGTTCTTTTTTCCGCTTCCGTCTTGTTCTTTTCAGGGCAGCATTATCCTGTCGCTCAGCCTCTGCGCGCAATGAACCCTGCCGGACAGCGAGCCTCCAGGACTGGCGGTCGGCTGCTTGGCTCTCCCAGGAGTCGGGGTTAATGGAGCACTGTTTCATATCCTTTTTGCAGGTGTCTTTGTAGCGCATTTTAGGTCGCCCTGTTTTCCTCTGGCAGGTCCTTCGGGATGCTGCCTGCGCCCATTCTTTTGACATGACCGAGCCATCTGAGGCGTCTCTCGCTGAGAACTGCAAACAAGCTGCTCATGTTGGCCCTCTCCAGCACCCCAGTGTTGGGGATCTTGTCTTGCCACTTTATCTGCAGTATACGTTGCAGCACCTCATGTGGAAATTGTTTAGCTTCCTCGCGTAAGTGGTCCACGTCTCGCATCCATAGAGGAGGGTAATAAGTATGCAGGCCTGGTAGATGCGCAATCTGGTATTTTTGGTGAGGCTGGGGTTTTCCCACACACGTTGCTTTAGTCTCGCCATAACTGTGGCTGCCCTAGCGATTCTGCAATCGATCTCCGGGTCTATGGATAGCGAGCTGGAGATGGTGGACCCGAGGTAAGTGAAGTCCTCGACGACCTCTAGGGTGTGCCCATCGATGTCAATGCTTGGGGGTGTATCTGTACCCTGTGCCATGACATTCGTCTTTTTCAGGCTGATAGTCAGTCCAAACTCCTTACATGCATGGGAGAGGCGGGTGGCAAGCTGCTGCAGTCCGTCTTCAGTGTGTGATGTCAAGGCTGCGTCATCAGCAAAGAGCAGCTCGCGGATTAGGACCTTTGTGACTTTGGTCTTTGCACGGCGGTGGGCTATGTTATAAAGCTTGCCATTGGACCTTGTATGGATGTAAACACCCTTGCTGCAATCCTTGAAGGCGTATTGGAGGAGCATGGAAAAGAAAATGCCGAAGAGTGTAGGTGCAAGGACGCAGCCCTGTTTTACTCCGCTGCTGACTGGGAAGGCCTCGGAGATTGCGCCATTGTAGCAAACCGTGCTATGCATGTTGTCGTGGAAGGACATGACCACTGCAAGCAGGTGTGGGGGGCAGCCAATCTTTTGCAGCAAGCTGAAGAGTCCGCTTCGACTTACTAGATCAAACGCCTTTGTGAGATCGACGAAGGCGATTTAGAGTGGCACCTGCTGTTCCTGACACTTCTCTTGAAGTTGACGTAGTGAGAAGATCATGTCCACTGTTGATCGGCCAGCCCTGAAGCAACACTGTGACTCTGGGTAGACTCGGGAGGCGAGGGCCTGCAGGCGGTTTAGAGCAACGCGGGCGAAAGCTTTGCCGACGATGCTGAGGAGGGAGATGCCCCGGTAGTTATTACAGTCGCTCCGGTCCCCTTTGTTCTTGTATAGTGTGATAATTTTGGCATCCCTCATGTCTTGGGGGATATAGCCCTGTTCCCAGCATCGACTTAGGAGGTCGTGCAATGGCTTTAGCAGTGTTGGTTTTCCGCTCTTCAGAACTTCTGGTGGGATTCCATCGCTACCGGGTGTCTTTCCGTTTGCAAGACAGTCGATGGCTTTGCTTAGTTCATCCACGGTGGGTGTGGTGTCTAGCTCCTCCATGACAGGCAGATCTGGGATAGCGCCAAGAGCAGCATCAGTCACAGTGTTCTGGGTTGCATATAGCTCCAAGTAGTGTTCGGTCCACCTCTGCATCTGTTTTTCCTGGTCCTTGATGACCTCTCCTGTTTTGGCCCACCTGTCTCGGAAGCTTTTTATTAAAGGGACTATACATTTCCTAGTTAAAATTAACAGCTGAATTTAAATGTCTTAAATTGAGTGCTTATTTTGTTAAATAAAAGAGCACCTTAAAATATAAAAGTGTCTTAAAAAAGAAAAAGGGTAGATATTTAGCTATATGTCCATGACCATGTATGTATACTGTCATGTTAACATTGGGCATAATCAAATAAATAAAAATGTAACTTTTATATCATTTTATTTTTCGCAGTGGCTACGGTTCGGTCCAACCGAACCCGTATTTTTTTTCGGGTACCAGCCATACTTATTATTGCATATTTTTTTTGTTTTCTGGCATATTTTTTGTTTTTGGGGCTAGTGTTAGGAATAGGGTTAGGATTAGGCTGAGGGATAGGGTTAGGAATAGGGTTAGTGCAAAGACCCTATTCCTAACCCTAGCCCCGAAAACAAAAAAAAATATGCAATAATAAGTATGGCTGGTACCCGAAAAAAAAATACGGGTTCGGTCGGACCGAACCGTAGCCACTGCGTTTATTTTTTTGAAAGATTTATATAAAATTCAATCCAGTCTATATGCAAATGAAAGGATATATGTGAATCTTTGAAATATTTTGTTAAACATTGTCTTATTATGATTTGCATCCCCAAAGTTTTTCAATCATGGACAATGACAATGGTTCAATGGACATAGACTGTATAGAATTAGATGATAGAGCAGCCTTTTCATGAATTGTGTCCATCCTTTTCATGTGTCCGCGAGTTTCGTGTACAGAGGACATAGCATCGGCCTTTGAGTAAATGAAAAAAGAGCAAAAATAACAACTTACATTAATTTTAAGAAACAATACTATTATCATCTCATTAATCACACTGTGACTTTATCTTGTGCACTCTTGTACAGAACTGTTTGGTACCGTACTGTTTATATCCGAACCTTATTGTTCTACTATTATATTTTCATAAACTAATAATGATATCCAACTTCCTATCAATTTATACTAGTCCAGTGTTTAGTTTTATGGAGCTAAAACTTAAACAAAATTGTTTGAAAAATATTAATAGGCAATACAGTACACAGAAGGTATGTAAATAAACTTTAAAGCCATCAAAATTAGTATCGATACCAGTTTACCAAATCAGCCAGGGACCATTGACTATTTTTTATCATTATGATTTTAAAATACCCATTAAAATAGATATATTCAATATTTTATGATTGTATAACAATTATGATGATTGTAAAGTTAATTTGAAATATTATTATGTTAAATTGCATTTACCATATCCTATTTACAAAAAACAAAATTACACATGCAAAGGCTGCACCATGGATTACCCCTTGCAATAGATAGATCTTTTCAAAATGGAGATTTGTAAATAAATGTCAAGGGCACATATTGTTTGCTATATTTAGGTGATAAATCACTGCCATTACTGTTATCAAAATATTTGTGTTATTATTGTTATTAAATTTAGCTTACACAGACGCTATGGATTTACTAGCACTATTTTCATTAATTTTTTGCATTTGTGAGGTAAGAAAGCACATAAGCATAGTCTAAGTGGCATAATGTATACCGTATACCTTATTTAATAAAATTTAGTTCTAATATCAAATCAACTTCGGATTTAGTATTAGTAGGGTTAGGTCATTATGCCATACATTTGTTGCTGTTAATCTTTTATTATTGCGACTGTACTTCGTAGACAATAGTCATCATTATGCTATACATTTGTTGCTGTTATTCTTTTAATATTGTGACTGGCTGCTAAAAAAAAAGCCTTTAACTTAAGGTTAGGACTAGTTTGGAGTTAATATAAGGATTAGTATATTTCATCTTTCTAGCTAGTACATGGTATTTTATATCTTTTAAGTCTTAAGGCACTTTTTAAGTACCGCTGATGTGTGTGTTTTGAAAATTTCATTTTATATATAATATAATGAACGCACTTGTTACTCGACCCACTAGTGACCATTATATTAGGGTATAAGGAACATGACATATATAAATATTTTTTTTTTCAGGGTTAGGGTTAGGGATAGAGATAGACATCAATTTGCGCGAAAATCCCCAGAAAAAAATTAACGGGTCAACCGTACATATGCTAGTAGTCGACCCTCTAGTGGGTTGAGTAACAAGTGCCTATAATGAATATATATATATTATACACATATATATTCCAGTTATTTTGTTTCTCCTTTGCAGGCTTTTGCAGATTACTGCGGAGAAAATAAATAGTAAGAATTGTTTTCTTAGTTTTTTTACAATCACTAAAATGAAATCATAAAATGAGATGTTTCCAGTTTAGTGGACAGTTTTTTTTGTTGTTTTTTTAACAGTTGTCATTCTCCCTATAAATGTTGTGAGACAAGGCAAGAATGTTGCTCTGACAATGTGCTTCACAACAATCAGCTATTCAGATATCAGATATGGAATATGTGGTATTTTTGGTAAGTATGATCCTGATTTTTCTTAAGTACTTCCAAGCTAGATATTTTTTTCCTTTTATTAACAGATGTGCTGTAGTTAATGGTATTGATTAAAATGTAGATTTATTCTGAATATGATTTGATTTAAACATTGTAATCTTTTTTCATCAGGCTTCTCATTATATTTATGTTGATGTCATGTTTTGGTGGATGTGGCTATTATAGACAAAGGCAGTTGGCTTTGATGTCTAGATCAAGTAGCTTGACAAGACCAGACCCAGTTTTGCCAGCCCCATGCCACAGATCAACACGCCGTAGCCGAAGCCAAGAAGGAAGTAGACAGTTAAATTTTTTTGCCTATAATGGCCCTGGTTTTAATGGACCAGAACCTGTATCAAATTTACCTCCTGCTTATTATGAGGTATACATCAAACACATCTTTTTTCGGAACATATTTTTAAATTCTTAAAATAATTCTTGACCTTTTGGTCTATGCTTGACTGAAGTATATTGAGGGCATCAGTTAGACCTTTTCAACCTTTTTAAACTAATTCTATACTGAAGATTTCTATCAATATACTTGTTGCTGTATCATTTGTTCTTGTTATTCTTAGTGGAACATACATTCTCTGTCCACATTCTTTCCTCCAGCTACCCAGCTCTTCATCTCCCAACAGCTTGTTTTCCTTAAAGAAGTTGCATCTTCTTATTCATCTTCTGTGTCTTTTGTCTTGAGGGTTTTAGTCCAGTGCTTGTTCTGCTCTGTCCAATTTCTCTATATCTCCTATGCACCTCTGCTGGGGACTGCTTCATTCTACAATTATACCATTCTCTTGATGTCACCTGCTTGTTGAATAGCTTTAGATGGATGCTCTGAAGCTTATTTTTATGTCCTCCACAGCAAGTATTTAAACTGTGTGCCATGAGAGGAAGTTAATGTACTCAAAAAAAATCTGTACATAAAAGAATTATAAAATGATATACATGCACATTGTTCAATGTATATTAATACATAAAAGTAAATTTTCTTCTTAGGTTGTTAACCAGCCCAATTTGTATCCTGCAAACAAAATTGAACTTCCTCCTTATCCAGGAATTACTAAGACAGGTAAAATTGTATCCTATTTTGGGACAACCACTGTATAATTTGTCAGACTTAACTTGATTGAAGGCTAAAATATCCTCATGAAAAATTCTTTCAGTATTTTTATTTATTTTACACATTTCACTTTATAAATTCAAAGGAGAAGATAGCCAGTTAGTCTATTCATCTCAAAGACAGACAGTTGTGCCCTCTTTTGATGCCAGCTTGCCTCCACCATACACTGAATCTCACTGCAACTCTTCTCTGCTTCCCTTTTCACAAAGTCAAAGTAGTTACCATCAGGCATTCAACTCAGATTTACAGGTTAGTGCAGATCTTCCTTCAATAGCAGCTACATCAGTTAGACAGGAGCACAGTTCACAGAATGCCAACCACAGCAGTGTACAACCTTAAACCATAGTCACACTACCTAGCTTGTTCTAGTTAGGGATACTGTAATTCCTCTGATGATGTATATGATCTTTTAGTTATTCACATATGTAAAGTCAATCAATTATTGTGAAGAAAAATAAAATCTTATTTCATTGATTTATCAGTTAGATTATATGCTTTCAATTACCATGAAAGTTCTAATACTTTTCTGTATAATGCAAGAAAAATAGTCATTCTTGAAGCAAGTAATTTCAAATCTGTTTTGTACATGGAAATTACATATTACCCTTTGACAATGTATTTCATATTTTAATCTATGTTAACGCTTCTTAATTTTCAGAATAAGACTCCACATTATTATGTTAAATTGTCACATTATAAGAGCATATAAGTTTTAGGGATGATTCTTAAAACTTATCAGATGAAATATTTTATAAATGTAAATGAAATTTATTTGATATAATTTTTATCCATTGCTTCTTCTGCCCAATCACTACACTATTTAAGATGAACAACACTGCAGACATTTAGTCTATTAGAAAAATTCTCTTAAAGAGTAAATTTTCAGAAGAAGCCTTGAGCTGGCAGCTGTTAAGTACAACAGATATTTTGAGTATTAGACTTATTTACAATTCGTTTGTATTATATCCTGATTGGCCAGAATGGGATCTACTCAACTTTTGATGAGCTCATGCTTAATGCACAAGAATTCATTACAGGAATGCTAGGTAGTCTAAAGCAAGCTAAGGAATATTACATTAATAAGTAGATATCATGATGCACACCAAAATGTTAAAGAAATATTTTATCTCACATTTCTGAGTTATCTAACTCTGTTAAGATTTGTGAATTTGATAAAAATCAAGATTTATTCTGCAATTAGGAAAATTTAATCAACAAGCAATTGATGTGTCAATGTAGACTTAGATGGCTGTATGAAATTGAAAAAGACCACAAGGAAAGATGTGACGAAGTGTACATGTTTAAATTAATTATTGGTCATCTGAGGACAATTGCTTTAGAAGTTTAATTAATTTAAGGACAGCAGTGTTTTTCCCTTATGACTATAGTGCAGTTAGCTCTTGTGTTAGTCAGTTTTGAACACATTTTGATGACCCTTGTACTTAACTCTGACTGGAGCTCTGATCAGAAATACATCATAAGTAAATGAAAATGTCAATTTTTCAACGAAAATAACTGAATTAGAAAGTGCAATCATTTTGGAATGTTGTGCCTTCCTTCCATGTCAAAAGTTGCATTTTTTTTTTGTTATAAAGAATACAGTCAACCATTGTTTTGTTTTGAATTTATTTTTTGTTAGGGGAAGAAAGACAGTCAGCCAATGTTTTTTTTTTGTAAAATGTTTTTTTCAAAAAAGAGTTTTCCATGTCTTTTCTGTAGTTATCTATATTTTAACTTACTGGAGACATTTTTCATAGTTTTTTTTCCTCTTTTGTTTTTATCTTTTTTTGCTTTTGTATTCATTTTGCCAAACAGAGCTATTTTGTCTTTGTGTAAACTGCATTCAGTTTTAGAGTTTTAGAGCTAACCCTATATTGTTACTTCCGCATTAAAAATAATATTGACACTTATGTTTTATTCTTAAGAATGTGTTCAAATTATGTATGCTTAAACATTTATGTGTTGTTGTTTTTAAGCACTAACATGATGTATAAACTGTTTTGCTTCTTTTAATTTAAATACCGTACCAAAAAAGATAATTTCAGAAAGAAAGATGAACTAACATTGTTTAATTCTAATGTACCTTAGCAACCATCTATCGATTCTTACCTAAGCTTTAATATAATTTTAGATTTTTTAGCTGCACACGATACATTTTTCTTAATATGTCTTCATTATCTAGCAAAAATTTTGCATTAACTAACTTGGTAATATTGCAATTACAGCAAAATCTGCAGACAAATGTTTTTTTTTTTCTTGTCTAAATTCTTAGAAATTCCCTTCTATCTTGACAATAAACCTATTAGACCAAAAAAAATTATTTCAATCATATTCCCCCCCCCCCCCTCAAAATAGCTGATTATTTTTTTGCCAATTATTAAGGAACAGAACTTAAAATGTGTGTATAAATAGATTATATTAGCCCTTTACCTATTGTAAAGATAGATTATCGCAAAAAAGGATGTGACAGTTATTTTATGAGCATCATTTCAGTGAGATGAGATAATGTCAGGAACCATTTTATCATAAATATATTTTTGAGCTGGTTAGTGGATTAATATTTATTTAACAATCTGATTGGCTTGAATGTTCATCTATACACATGTGCAATTGTATTAATGTTATTATTTAAGACTTATTAATGTTTATGACTTCATTAAGCTTTTTAGCAGATTTTTTTTTTTTAGCTTTAAATGAGTTGGGAATTATTTTTGTTTCATTATCTGTTGTTAGATCTTAATGTAAATTTTTAAAGCCAGTTTAATACATGATTTAAAATTGAAGCAAATCATAGATTAAAATTTTATGCTGTATTTTTTTTTTCTTAATTGAAATTTCTCAATCATGGAGCTCTTATATAAGTGGAGTAATCAAAGGCAAAAATAAAGGACTATACATATTGTGGCCTATTGAATGTATGCCTCCACTGGTCTGAACCTATGGTATCAGTATTTTGTACCATTGTAGGCTTATCATAATTTTTCACCTTGGTAAAAAAAAAAAATGGCTGCATAGTAACTCAAATTTTTAAAATGTCAAAATAATGTGTATTCTTAATAAAACAATACTAATGACAATTTAAGAGGAGAACTTGAACTGCATTGAATACTAGTTGAAATTTCAAAATTAAATGATTTTTTGCTTGTCAAATAGCTTATTTATGTCTGTTTATAAATCTCACTATATTAATCATTTATTGCTGATTTGAAGTTGATGTTTTGATGCAAAAATTTTATATGTACTATAGATAGGTCTATGGTGCAGCATATATTTCATACTGCCAATTAATAGTAAATATGATTATTACATACTCCAGTTATATTAGAGCTCAGTGTTCACAATATGTAAACCATGACTTTAAATTTTCTTTCTTTATCAAGATAACTTGAAAAACTTTTATTTTAAACAAATTATTTCTTCATTATATTATATCTGTTTGCTCTTCAGCCTTCTGTAATATGGTCAAAGTAGACAATTTGACTAAACACATTGAACAGCATTTTAGTCTGGTGTATTGCTTCCATACTATAATGATCATTTTGATATACTAGCCAGGTCTTAAATTAGACCAAAAAAAATTATTTCAATCATATTCCCCCCCCCCCCCTCAATATATATATTTATTTGAAAGCTGTAAAAGTTTGTAGACTTGTTCTATTATTTTTATGGTTTTCTTTTTTTTATACAACAGCTTATGTTCTATTTGTGGGACGGATGGACTAGTGGGGTAGATGCTCTACTGTTGACCTGAGAGATCACGGTCAGATCCTCTGTGAGAACCATGGAGTCTTTTCCAGGTGAAATTCGGTGTAAAGTCCCCCAAGTCCACCCAGCTTTAAATGGGTACCTGACTTAAGTTGGGGAAGTAAAGAAGGCTGGGCGTTGTACTGACCACACAATCCTTAAATATGCGGAGGTTATAAAAACAGATGAATTTTACGCTTTATCTGCCCCAAAGGCCCGTTAGGTCTAAGGGAATTTGACTTTATATTCTATTTGGTTCTTACTAAGAAGTAATCATATTATTATTAATTTCTTCTAGGCTTCTAACAAATTGAATTTTGCTCAATAATTTAGTTCATATTAAGAGTCATTACTTAAAACATTACGATACTTTTAACAATTGCAGTCTTTCAGATCAAGCAATCCATTTCATGAAAATTCACTCCTAATTTTATATTTTATGAATTTAATTTGTAGTCTTTTTATTTATTTATTTTCTTTTAGAAAGAAATTTTTCATAATCAAAGAACGTTTCTATTTTTCTAAGAGATATACAAGAACATTTCTGTATAATTTTGCAGAATGCAGTAGACTTGTCTGTAAATACTTAGTCCATGCCATGTGATTTATATAAACAATATTGTTTTCGGCTTATGCTCATAATATGTGCCTCCTACTTTGGAGTATTTTTCTTTGGCTCAGTTTTTTTTTTTTTCTCGTTAGCCCTGATGCTTTGAAATCTTTCATGTGGGGGAATAACGGTACAGACTTTTTTTACTTCTACTTTGCATTTGAGAATATTGTGAGTAATCAAACCTTCTGTAGATATTAACACTCAAGCCGATTTTGCCAAAAAAAAAAATTTTTAAAGTCATCTGCTGTTATTCCAGCCAATAAAAGAATTATTTTTGCAATACTTTCTTTCCCTCCAACAGAATGTATTCATATATTTAATTATTTTTCATTTTCTTCTTTTTTTTCATCTTTTATAATATTTTATATAAACTGAAAAACATAATAAAAAAAATAAAAAACTTGATTGAATTTTATTGATTTTGTTTGTTATTTCTATTTTAACTGTTCCCTGTGAACTCTGGGACATTTTTTTTTTTCACTGTAAAATTTTGAAAGTTAAGTTTTTGAATTGCTATTGTTTGAGGCTGCTCTTTTATATGCATGTGGGTCATATGTCTTCTCAGTACAAGAACATGGCATTTCTTTGGGCAGGGGTTAGGCTCTTTAAAATTGAGCAGGGATTTCTTCGTGGGCTACAATTCTGAAAAGTTTAAGAACCACTGGATGGATTAAACCTTTTTTTTATATAAATAGCTGATAACCTTTATATCTCAAGTTATTTGAAATAGCTCAATTGTATTTGCATTAATAATACTTATTGTAAGTCAGTGAAGTGTTGGGATGAAAATTTAAAATTATTTGGTGCTAAGTCGCCCCACAAGTCCACCCAGCTTTAAATGGGAACCTGACTTAAAGTTGGGGAAGTAAAGGAGGCTGTGTGTTGTGCTGACCACGCAATCCCTTCATTTGCCGAGGTTATAGAAACACTTCATTTGCCCCGTTATGGCTAAGAGAACTTTACTTTTTAATTACAGTAGGCCGTATTTAACAATCAAAGACCAGGGCAGTATTCAGCTTTAAACTAACGCTGTTAAACGCTTTTCAGGCAGACAATAAAGCGATGCCAGCCCTGATATTAAATGGTGCCTGTAGGAAAATGGTGGGCACAGAGTAACTACCCAAGTAGCCAGCACTATCATCTATATTGATGGATGATTGGATTCAGTTGCCATGACAGCCACACAAACACAAGGGCTGACCAACGTATTCCGGGTACACCGTGCTGATTAAGCATTTATGTTTCATTTCTTTTGATTTTTTTTTTTGGTTTGTCCCGAGGCTCGTGAGGTTGTTAACTGGGTCAACGGAAAGACGACAGACGTAGTGGTATCTGTCAACACTTTTTTTTTTATTGGACCAGAATCCATCACAAAACATAGCATATTGATGCCTATGTCTGACCATTGCATTATTGGCAGTAGAGAGCTGCACGGGGCTGTAATTTTCATCCAACTCCACTCATCTCCGCATAGTTTGAACCGTGTGGGGGACAAAACCCCCAAAATATTAAGATCAAATTTAAGTCGATATTATTGATACTACATACAATCTTGACCACGGGCTAAGGTAAATATTTGTCTAGTCCGTGGGGATTTATTCCGGATACCGTTTGAACCCCCCCCCACCTACTCCCATGAAAACTCTGTTCCATCCCCACCCGTACCAGCTGAAATAAACATAACCTCATGACATGTTTAAATTAGCTACAAGGTTTGACTATAATTTAAAATTATAAACAAAACAATCAATCAATTTATATTCAGACAAATTAACAAGAATATTTAAGGCTTCAGTTTTATTTTTATTGGCAGTACCAAGTGAATTGTTGGATTTGTATCTGAAGATAAACTTTTTGTTGATTTTCAAAAAGCACTAATATGTCTATTACACTCTTCATCAGTCCTTCCTTGATATCAGACTAACACTGTAGAATTTTTTGCTGACCTCCGTTTAATTACCTAAGGCACACGATTCTACAAACTTGGATGTTACCGACATCAGTATTGTCAAAACACTGATCCGTCGTGCTTTTGAGTAGTTGGTAATTTTGATTGCTTAGCAAGTATTATGAGCTCTCTTTTTTTTATACACTAGTTGAGAAATTTCTAGTGGAATAAACCACGGGGTTCTTTTTCATTCAAACTGTGTGCCAAAACTATATTAATATTATGATGACATTCAAGGCCGATCCTTAACATCGCTTTACATGCAGCCTTCATATTGCTTGCATTATGTGACACAACCAGAATAGGGTGAAGCCGCAGGGCTTATCAAACAGTCCAACGGATCGTAGTCGGCTCGCGAGCTCTACTTTGTCCGTGGCTAGCTTAGACAGTTGTGGGTCCATCCCCATGTGTATGAATCGTCAATGTAGTTCACCTGAGCAACACCTGGGTTAGCATCAAGTCGTCTCAAGGAGTGTCATGTCTCGAGTTCATGGTCACTTATCTAATCTCTGGTGCTAATGGTCACTTATCTAATCTCTGGTGCTAATGGTCACTTATCTAATCTATTAGAGTGACAAAGGATTAAGGATTGTAGGTTTCCTCCCCGAGGGGTTCCCGATTAGTACAAACCCAACCCCACGGGATTCCCGCATGTTTAAAACCAACTCCGCAGACTCCCCGTGAATGGTGGCTCCATCCCCGCGGGTAACCCGCAAAACCCGTCCCCGTGCAGCTCTCTAATTGGTAGTAAGCCCGCATGGCAAGCATGTGCGACCTCAGGTCATAATAATTGTTGGATTAAATGCGGCAAAGCTCCCGTCGTACTCACCCACTCTTCTTCCCATTGATAATACAGCACGAGGACACTTTAATTTGCATTGACCCTTCACAAAGTTTTATTTGAGATAGTCTACTCAGGCCAATACGAAGACCTTGTTAATTCAATTTTAAAAAAAGCCCATCATTGTCTAAGTGAAAAAGTCACGTAAAATATGTGACCCTGGGGCAGCCTCCTATTTTGCATATCCACACACAGGACCCCCGCTGCATGTGTGTATTATTATTATTATTTAACTCTTGCGTTAGTCCTATTGAACGTCGGTTAAAGTCCCACAAGTCGAAATGGGTGTCTGACTTAAGTTGGGGGGGGGGGGGGACTAAAGGCGGTTGGGCGTTGTGCTAACCACAAAATCCCTTTACGTGCCGAGATTACAGATACAGATTAATTCTACACTTATCTGGTTTTTAGCACATTTAGTTGAGTTTCTGTGTGTGTGTGAAGGGGGGGGGGAGAATGGGCGGCACAAATGCTATTTACGCAACTTAATTGATTCACACGATTCTACGAGTTACTTGAATTTTAATAGCAAGCGTTGATTTTGTTATCTATCGACTAGGGGGTTGTCGGTTTTTAAAAACCGGCGGCGAAAAACCGGTTTTTCGACGAATCTCGAAGCATTCGACAACCGGTTTTTTGGGCTTTAAAAGTCGGTTTTAGCCTAGCGCTTAACAAATAGAAAAAAATGTTAAATTCAACTAAACTGCAGAGAAATCTGGAAAACTTTGAACTCCCGCGTCAGTCTGACCCGTGTACTTGGTCATTGTTAGAAAGTAATTGTTGAGCGATACAAGAGAGAAGGCGTGGCCAGTGGTTCAGGGGTAACTTGAGGGGGAGGGGAGTGTATATACACATAGAGAGATTTATTGTATCCGTTGTTTCCTCGTTGTTTTCTCGACCTGGAAAGAGGGCTAAACTCAGGTCGTTTACTAATTCCACAGAACAACCGATTTTTTAGCGCAAGAATTTAGTGTTGACTTGCGGGAACTATACAACTTGAAACGGGCATATCATTGAGACGGGAGAGGGGGATTGGGGTATTGGTATCTCCTTAGTTCGTTACTAAACAATAGACAGAGGCTATTTTTTCAAGTTGACTAAATGTATGTTCGTCATCCAATCCAACACCTTCACCACCGCCAACCCCTCTAACCTAAATAAGGCAGGATCGTCGTACAGCCGGTGTAATGACTGGTGTACCTGATACATCTCAGGGATGGGAGTGGGTAGGTGGGGAGATAATTGTATGAAAGGAGGGGCGAGGAGTGAATAGAGTTCAGTGGAGAAATGTTTTGAAATGGTCATTCAATGTGGCCTTGGGTCCATAGAGGTACAGAGGGGTTTGTGTACTATGTCACACATATAGATAACATTAGAAACAGACAGAGGATGAGAGAGAGAGAAAGTGAGTGAGAGAAAGAGAGAGTGAGAGAGGAAGGGAGGGAGAGAGGGAGAGAGGGGGGGAGGGAGAGAGAGGGAGGGAGAGAGAAAGAGAGAGAGAGAGGAAGGGAGGGAGGAAGGGAGAGAGTGGGTGAGTGTGAGAGAGAGTGAGTGAGAGAGGAAAGGGGAGGGAGAGAGAGTGTGAGAGAGAGGGAGAGAAAGAGAGAGCAAAAGACAAAGAGAATACCAAGAGTAAAAAAAAAAGAACCGTAATATCTATAAACTAGATATAAATAAGTACTATACTCACTGGCGGCGGAGCAGGGGGGGGGGGCAGGCGCCCCCCCCTAAAACTTTTAAGGGGTGGCGGCGCCCCCCTTGAATTTCCAGTCTGCCCCCCCTAAAATTTTAACTTTGTTTAACTTTTTTAACTTTGTAATTCATTTTAGTTTATATGTATCATTTTCATAATTCATTTGATTTATTTCTTAAATTTAATATTTGAAAGAAATTATAAATAATTTACTTGTTACTGTAATCACATTATTGAGAATTGTTGTGGCATATTTTAAAATGTGTTGCCATCTAACGAATGACGGCAAATGTAATTTTTAAAGTAAATGCAATTATTTATTATCTTTTCATAAATTACTTTTTGTTTATTGAGGTTCCGGTTTCTAGTTTCGTGTTCATCATCATTCATAATAATTAATTTCTGATCTTATTTCACTATTAAATTTGTAAACAAACTGACATTACGATACAAAAAAGATTAAAAAGTAAGGTATGTGTCAACATTTTATATATATCATTCATAAAGTTAATAAAAATAGAATAATATTCAGTGGCGTAACCAGGGTGGGGGGAGAGGGGTCCAAATACAAACGTCCCCCCGGGCCCCCACTTGAGAGGGGCCCCAAAGGAGTTTCCAAAATGTTTATTTTAGCACTAAATATTAAATACTATCTGTACCAGCCACACGCTGTAATGACCACGTCGGTAATGTTTTTATAACACACTTTGGAAGGGCCGGGAATGATTACAGTGTGGGTCATGTTTAAAGAGAGTTTGTATTTTTAGGTGACACATACCTGTTAAACGTTAGATGACCTGGTTAGGCTGGAATTAAAAGCAAGGCTAAGCGCCCTTATGTTCTCAAGAGACAAATGTTGTGATAAGCTAATTATCTACTGTCTGGTTTCGTATGTATGGCGCCAAACTTCCACATGGGTTTGCTCAATGTTACAAAGAATCAGTGTCCCAATGTTTCTAGGTTGAGCATTGTATTTACAAGAATATAGGTCAAACATTGTATTTTCAAGAATGTGGATCATTGGGTCAGGGATGGGTCAATCAATTAATTTGTCACTAAAGTACACAAGTTCAGGGTCTCTGCTGTTTTGACTGAAATAACAGAATATCACCAATCAGGGACCGACCAATCAGAGACAAAGACATAGTTGAGAAGAAGCAGTAATTAGGTTCTTATAAAAGATGCTAGCATCTTTTTGTGGGGATACACATTGAGAGAGATTAAAATACAGTGAGGTATAAGCAGCACACAGGATGCAGTGATGTTTTAGTAAATATTACCTGGGAGAGTATAGTTTCATTCTACTTATATCTTGAAATCATAATTTGTGTAATCGTCAAATAAAGTATATGAATCGGACTTGGCAGTTTATATTATTTATTTGTGATGTCTGTGAGTGAGTACAAGCTTAGATGAAGTATCAATCGCTACCAGAGAAGTGAAGACAGAGACAGATCACCACTGTAATGACACCACTTTAATTTAAAAGTAAGTATTAAGAAAGTCTTCGTTTCTAATTCTGTTTATTGATTTACTGCGATTTTGTGTGTAAATTTCAAGGCAATTGGTGAAGAACTTTAGATGTTATTAGCTAGCCGGGAATCCTATTTACCGCAATGTAATCTTGATATTCACGTTGTTATATAAGGTAGTTCAGTGGCGTAACTAGTAAGGGCGCGCCGCACCGGTGACATCAATATAGGGATGACAACAAAATGAACGATTCTAAATTTCATAGCAGAAAGAACTCGGTGTAGTCAGTTTTATAACCGATCATAGTAAAAAATATGAGGAGTAGCACAGGGTGCCACCACATAGACCAGTAGTACAGGGTGCCACCACATAGACCAGTAGTACAGGGTGCCACCACATATACCAGTAGTACAGGGTGCCAAGATACAGACCAGTAGCACAGTGTGCCATCATGCAGAGCGTCTGGAGCTTATGTAATGAATACAGTTCACAGCTGCTCGGATCAATCTAGAGTTCCTTTTGCAGACGCGCTAAAAAAAAATACTGATATAATCACGTGGTTTCATGAAATTGGAGACGTATTTTACAAACTCAGTTTAATGAAAGTAATATACATCTTTCTGAAATACAGTCAGTAATACTATCGTTTGTATCACTTAAGTATTTTAATGTAGATTCTCTTAGGTCTAATGCAAGAAAATTCGAAATATGTACCATTGCTCGTTGGAAGTCTTGAGGGTTGGGAGGGGGGGGGCCGACACCCTGAATATCCAGCATTTGCATTATCACCATATAATCAACGGAATTATTCATTAAAAAAGTTTTAATGATTATTTTTTGTTAATTTTATTGATATACTGTACCAATTTGAATTTAGACATATGTGCTAATATAATATGTGCTAGTACATTAATTCATGATGTCGAATGTCAAATTGCAGGGGCCCCAAAAAAGGTCAAGCCCCCAGGGCCCCCAAATCCATATGAACGCCTCTGATAATATTTATTTCAAAATTTGATTACAAGTGTACACTCTTTGTTATCAATGCTGATGAGTCCCACACTGAGGCTTAGGCTGCTTCTCTTTTCTGGTTCATGCCTGTCGGGGTTAAATAATTAAAATTACTGTTGGTGGTCTGAAGAATTTTCAAAATTGAGTTTAGTTTATAGATTTTGTCTATGTGAGTGTCCCTACTGTCCTTTCTACATTGATCTATCATCAGTTTCATTAAAGCCTGGTAATACAAATAATTAATAACACATACTAATTGATTTATTACTTCACATATAATTTAACTGTTTTAAAATTTTTTAACAGGTTCGAAAAAGAAATGGAAGATATTATTGTCAGTTTCTGTGACCGTGCTGAACTTATGAAAATATTATCAGAACATGGTTTAACGATTCTAAAAATAGCAGGAGATGGGCACTGTTTACTGAATAGCATTCGAGAAGCGCTAGCATGTAATAATAATGTTAATTTGACGTCAACAGAACTCATTGACAAGCTAGAAATAGAAGCTTTCACTAATTTTGAATATTATAAAGACTTTCTGGATGATGGCATGTCTTGTGAATCCGAAGCAAGTGCAAATGCTGTTTTTGAAAAGTTTAAATTTGAATTTTCAAACTATGTGAAATACAAGAAATACACTAGCGATTCAGTTGATATTTGCATACCTGTCCTCTGCAATGCAATAGACATGACTTTAAATATATTTGATGAGAATTCAAATGGTGTAATCTCACAGATTTGTCACAAACCATTGCGAATTCAATCTGCAAGTTCTAAATATAATGTTTATGTCTTACGAACTGGAAAATCTGGTTGTGAACACTTTGATGCAGTGGTTAAAGTACATTGTAAATTGTTCTCATCTTCGCCGACAACAATTAAGAACACATTAAAGAAAACCATTACACAGAGCAAACTGTCAGACATGTTTGCTAGGCAGAAACAATCAAGCATGTCAACAGAGTCTAGTCAGAAACAGTCTACATGTCAAAGTATCTCACAAGAGTCTAGTCAGAAACAGTCTACAGGTCAAAGTATTTCACAAGAGTCTAGTCAGAAACAGTCTACAGGTCAAAGTATCTCACAAGAGTCTAGTCAGAAACAGTCTACAGGTCAAAGTATCTCAAAAGAGTCTAGTCAGAAACAGTCTACAGGTCAAAGCATGTCAACCATTGTACATGGCAATCAGGATTGCACTGCCCTTTGCTGTATGCCTGGTAGGAGTAACCCATACATTCCATCAAAAAAAGATAAGTCTGAACCTGGAAGGAGAGTTTTTTTGCCTAAATGGGCAAACGATTACAATTAGCTTACCTATTGTGATACACGTAAAATTGTTCTTTGTTTCACATGTAGTCATGCATCACAACGTGGGCTTGTAGAACCTGGCCCAAAATTTGGAAGTGATGTGTTTGTTAGTACTGGATTTTCAAATTGGAAAAAAGCCACTGAAAAATTCCAAGCCCACGATCAATCAGAATTGCATAGGGAATCATTGTATAAGTTAGATGCTCAGAAACACTTAAATGTTTTGGCTCAGTTGTCTTCATCATATTCAGATCAGCAGAAACATCGACGTCAGTTGTTCTTTCGTCAACTTCATGGACTGTTGTATCTTGTCAGACAAGGTCAGAGCTTGAGAGGACACACAGATAGTGAAGGTAATCTACACCAACTTCTCCTATCAGAAGCTAGAAGTTATGAAAACACTGAGTTGAAACAATGGGTGTTGAATGGAACATATTCATCACATGACATAATAAATGAAATAATTGAATTAACTGTCAACAACATCTTGAGAGGGTTGCTTGAGGATATAAAACATGCAGGTAGTGTTCTTTGACTATAATTGGATTAAGCATATTTTTTTAAACAAATGCTGCATATCATGCAAGCTTTCACAGTATGATCAGCACAATTTATCTGCACATTGCATAATCTTAATTAAAAATAACTCCCAGTCATTCACAGTGAACTGTTTAGTGCCCATGGGCAATCATTTTATTTGGATTTTATCTAAATCATCTATCTAAATTTTGACAAGTTTAATACATTTTTTGTTATTATTGTAAATTGCAGGTTATTTTACACTGATAGCTGACGAAACAATGGACATATCACGTAAAGAGCAGCTGTGCATCTCCTTGCGCTGGGTTGGAGAACAATTTCAAGTTTTTGAAGACACGATTGGTTTAGTTCATCGACGCAACAAATTCTGAATATATTACGGCAGCAATATTAGATGTATTACAACGTTGCAACCTGAATTTATCAAATTGCCGTGGCCAAGCATATGATGGTGCTGCAACTATGAGCGGAAAATATAAAGGTGTTTCAACCCGAATTCATTCGTTGGAGCACCGTGCTTTCTATGTGCATTGTTCAGCACATAATTTAAATTTATGTTTGCAAGATGTGTGTAAGAATAGTGATCCAGTAAAAGCTGCTCTTGATTTTACATCAGAAGTTGTTAACATTATTAGAATTTCACCGAAGCGATTGGTAGCCTTTGAAAATCTTCAGAAAGCTCGACCTGACACTGAATCTGGAGACCATGGCACGTTGCTCTTTCCAAAACAAAATTTTAATGCCTTAAAACCTCTTTGCCCAACACGTTGGACTGTTAGAACGGCTGCTCTGGAATCTGTCATCGACAATTATGCAGTCCTGCTAGAAGAACTGGCTGCTATAGCCAAAGAAAATTCAGAGGCTGGTCGTAAGGCTAATGGTTATGCTAACCTAATGGACAACTTTGATACACTATTTGGTTTAAAATTAGGCATCTTAATTTTCTCTGCTTCGGAACAAGCAAACAAATCTCTGCAGAGTAAAGACATCAACTATCAAGAAATAAACACAGCAATTGAAGCACTGAATAAATATCTTACTCGGATGCGCCAAGATGAAATGTTCAGAAGTTTTTACGAAAATGTCCTAAAACTTTCTGACGGACTAACTGATGCACCAGTTCTACCAAGGGTTCGAAAACGACCTCGAACATTTCAAGACGGATCAGCACCATTCGAATTTCAAACTGTTGAGGAATATTTTCGCCAGAAATATTTTCAGGCTATTGATGCTGCAATTGGAGCAATACATGAACGGTTCACTGAAAATGAAGGACAACAGGTTATGACAAGTATTGAAAAATTAATTGTGGCAGCAGCAAATGAACCACAACAGATCAATATGGAACTGGATGAAAACAAATGGCTTCTTGGTTATCCAGAAATTAACTGTGCTCGACTTGGAACACAAATAAATATGTTTTGTGATTTTGTTAAAAGCATGAACGAGAGGCATGCACTAAAACTTAAAAAAGTTACACAGATTTCAACGATAGGCGACCTCTTCAACCTTGAAAGTTCAATTGGAAAAACTATGTTTTCAGAGATTTACACATTGCTGCGTATTTATCTCACATGTCCAGTTTCATCTGCAACAGCTGAAAGAACGTTCTCGACTCTCCGTCGTCTTAAAACCTATCTACGTTCTACAATGACTGAAAAACGTCTCAACAATCTGCTTATTCTGCACACACATAAGGACAGGGTTGATAACGTTAATCTTACAGAAATTGCAGAAGCCTTTATAAGTTTGAACGAACATCGCCAAGAATACTTTGGTGCATTTAAATAGTTTAATTTATACTTGGATTGATTTGTAATATTATCCAAAGACTGTTGAGACTTTTTAAATCTCGCAACTTAGTAATTACTAGATATTAAGCCCGGCGTTGCCCGGGAAATCTAGGTGTAATGTGAAACCCCTTCTTAATCAATGTAATTAATTGAATATTAAAATTTAAATATATTGCTTAATTGTAACTATCTAAATTTCAGAATGTCATAAATTTTATTTTCTATCTGCAGATGTAATTATTATAAAATATCAGAAATAAATAATACAGGAATGTTTGAAACTGATATTATGCGTATGCCCTGAAAAACAAGAGATAGGTCTACTAACTGTTATATTTGTAGTTAGCACATAAGCTGCAATGTTTACAATGATTAATAATCTTGTCAGTCTGCCGAATTTGCTCAGTTTAGCTAAAAAAATAAATAGTAACATACCTAATATTCATTTCAATAATGAATCAGTTGAAGACAGAAGTGCTCAAAGTTCATTATTATTTTTTTAATATATTATTCTTTAATAATATCGATTAAATACTTGCTACAGAATGACTATATTCTATTATTGAATTAAGGGGGTAAAAGTTGTCTTTTGGTCATATTTTGTCTTGCCCCCCCTTAAATTTTCAAGGGGGGGCGCCGCCCCCCCCCCCTTAAATTTTGTCTTGCCCCCCCTTAAAATATTTCGTTCCGCCGCCACTGACTATACTCAGGTCTACATCACAACGGCTGATTTCTGAATTTGTCTGTGGGCGGCAAACCAAACCTCGTGTCTTTGACAGCCACGTATATTTATAGCTTAATATGAATGAAACACGGGAAAGAATTAAGTCTCATTTGTGACTGCCAAACAAAGTTTAGTTGTTCAAAGGTCATGATAGAAATATAATAAGTCAAAATGCATTTAAAGGAATATTAATATATGTACCCAGTAGGCAGTAGTAATATTTTTACTGTCATATTGATACTTTTTAGAGATACGTTTTGTCTGTCTGTCATCACCCTAGATCTCAACAACCATAAGTTCTAGACCCATGATGTATATATCATTTTGTAGGTCTTGGCCTGCCAAGAAATGACTTTTTTCCATTTCGCGATCTGACCTCTCAGGGCCGTAAAAGGGGGCTTAGTACCGTTTTTTGCTATATAAGCTATATTAATAAAGAGCGCCTATATCTCAACAACCATAAGTCCTAGACCCATGATGTATATATCATTTTGTAGGTCTTGGCCTGCCAAGTGTACATCAAAAGTCCATTTTGCGATAGGACCTCTGAGGGCCGGGATTCAGGGCTCCTAAGGGGCTTATAGATTATATATACACCTTGTACGTTCAATAACCCATTCATTTGGTGCGAAATACTGCAGCACGTAGTTTCACCAAGATTTATTGAGAAACTCATAAAATGAAATAGTAAGCTTGTGTTCTGAGTTTAATTGAAAGTATCAGAGCTATGCAACAATTGACGGGGTTTTCGGACGATTAAATGACTATAATTTCGAATGTTTTCAATTATGAGTCCTATTTCAGTAACCACAAACCACTTGTAGTTAGATTTAAGAGAAAATATTTTTTTTTTCAAATATAAAGAAACGTCTTTATAATATTTTTTTTTTACAGATATATGCATTACACAATTGAATTTATAAACATTTCCAAAATTTACAAATATTTACTGAAAGCTAACAAACGTACTAATACATAACATGAAAATGCGCTAACACGTCCTGTGTCCAGAATGGAACAGGCTTAATTGCTTGTTTTTTTGTGTAATGCTTTATCGTGACAATCTTGAAAACTCTTGTTATGACTTATTTTATATTGTAAACACTATACGTCACTTACAAGGCCGGATTTACAGATAGGCCGAATAGGCCGTGGCCCAGGGGCCCGCGAAAGGAGGGACTGAAAATGTTGAGTAGTATACAAAAAAAAAACGTAGCAATATTTTTATTTTTCAAAATTGGGCCTCAAATTTGTGTTGGCCTAGGGCCCCTAAAATTGTAAATCCGGCTCTAGTCACTTATGATGTGTCAGACGCGTCCAGACTCCTTCAAGATCGGTAGACTTTTGCTTCCAATCAGATAGCATCTGACGCTTTTTTTTTTTCAGAATAAAAACGATGGTACAGGAGAGATCGCCATTTAAACAGTTTTTGATTTTTCTATTTTTAAAAAAATTGCTATAAATAAAAAAAAATAATATATAATTATAAATTCTCTTTGTCCTAGTGGGCCATCGGGGCAGATTAAGTGTAGAATTCATCCGTTTCTATTTAAAGCTGGGTGGGCTTGTGGAACGACTTTGAAACAAATTTCACCTGGAAAAATTCCCATGGTTCTCACCGAGGATTGAACCCAGGATTCTCATGTCGACAGTCGAGTCAAGGCCATTTGGCAATCTGTCCCACTAAAAATAAAGTTCCCTTAAGCTGGGTGGACTTGAGGACTTTCACCAGGACCTGAAAAAATCCAAAGGTTCTCGCCGAGATTCGAATGATGTAAATAAGCTTATTTATCATTATGATTTACAGCCACTGAGCTTACTATATTAAGCTCGCGAGTTAATGACTGATATAATAATAATCCTTTTAATAAATGGTACAGATAACAGAAAAGTTATACATGTATACAGGCCCACCGACAGAAATTTCGGGCCCCCCGTGCTGATAATAATGTTTTCAAAAGTTGATTGGCCAGCTCAATCCAGGCCACTAAAACTCGCCGGGCCCCTGGGCATTGCCCCACCCCCCTCTCGACGGTACTGCATGTATAGAATAGTATTAGTATCTGCCGTTGCCAGGCAAAAGGGCGATAAGTCGAAATTAACACTCGAAGTACTCTGTCTTAAATACTCACCTTTCTTTTAATTTTTCTGAATTAAAAAAGTTAATGATGAGCAAAATATCATTATCTGACCTATGAAAAGCATAGTTTTTTTACAAATTAATAAAAACTATAGGCCTTCAGAAAACAAAGAATGCATAATTTAAAAGACAAGATTGATAGAATTAGAACAATGTTGCATTACCACCCAATTAGAAAACGAAGATCTGTCACGTGATCGAAATTTTTTTTGCTCTAACTTATCGAGATTAAAAAAAAGTTTATTTACTACAGATAAGTGATTATTTCACGTGTAAGATTATTGTGGTTTCTTAGAATTTCAGCATATACAATTTCAGAATAAATTACTAATGTAACTTTTAAACAAATGAACATTTCCATTCAGCTTTAGCAGTTAGCAAGCTGCGTTATTTTATTGCCGAATTTTTTTTTTTACAACATGTCGAATCAACCACAACGAGTACGACGGAACGGATCCCCATCTACAACAAAACAGGGCCCTATTAAAGCTGTTAAGGTTTTTTCTCTAAAACAAGGGAATAATGCTCATTTAGCATCGTCCCCGTCTCCTAAAGACAATAATAAATTATGGTCCAGAAAATCTCCAGATGCACATTCTCCAGAAAGACTCAGCCCTGCTGGAATAACTATTTCTCAAGTTTCAGTGCATTCTCAGTCTCAGAGCCCGAATCATTTAAACAGTAATGCCAGTAAAGGTAAGTCTTCATGTAAAATGTTTCAATTTAATAGTTTTAATAGAATTAAACTTTAACACTTTAAATTATGGAAGATTAATGGCGGACAATTATTAATTAAATTTTAATTAGGCTATGGCAGCTATGCTATACTATAGCCCTATCCTTATACTGATAAGTGGATACACTAGAAACACCAACTACTGAGAGTAAAAGTAATATGTCTATAGTAATGACTTGTTATACTATTTTAATTATGTGCTGTTTATTAGTTTTAACAAATCATGTAATTTCCTAAGATAGCTAGTAAGTAAGTAAGTAAAGTTCCCTTAACCCTAACGGGTCATCAGGGCAGATGAAGTGTAGAATTCATCTGTTTCTATAACCTCGGCATATGAAGGGGTTATGTGGTTAGCACAACGCCCAGCCGCCTTTACTCCCCCAACTTAAAGTCAGGTACCCATTTAAAGCTGGGTGGACTTGGGGACTATCACCAGGACCTGAAAAAATCTCAAGGTTCTTACTGAGATTCGAACCCAGGATCCTCCTGTCGGCAGTCGAGCGCTCTACACCGCATGACCACCCGTCCCCCCCTAAGATAGCTAAGGCTAGGAATATTATTTAGACTATAAATAATAGGATTACTGGTTTAGTCTTAGAGAAATTAATCAGAATTATATTAAATGTTTATTGATAATGCTAGATATTTATAATTTAATTAAGTCAAGTTTGTATTTTGAGGACTGGTGGTGGTGCGGTGTATGGCACTAGATTGGCGACTGAGGGGTATCAGGCTCGAATCTCAGTGAGAGCCTTGGGATTTTTTCAGGCCCTTCTGAAAGTCCCGAAGTCCACCCAGCTTTAATTGGGTACCTGAGTTTAAAATTGGGGGAGTAAAGGTGGCTGGGCGTTGTGCTAACCACACAATCCATTTATATGCTGACATTTTACTGAAACAGATGAATTCTACACTTTATCTGCCCTGATGAGCCCTTAGGGGCTCAAGGGAACTTGTTTTTTTGATCGAAACTAATGCATAATTAAAAATGTTATCGCAAATATTACATTTATTTGTATCCAAACAAGTTTAATTTACGAAAGAGTTATAATTAATTGTAACAGATCTATTAAGAATTAGCATATATGTCTATTGAATAAGTTATTTAGACTAATTTATTGACATGTATCAATCAATATTTTTATCAACAATACCAATCATGTGTTTTTCCCTGAGTGTAGGTTCTAAACTCATGACACATGTCAACCCCTCTTCCCTCTATCTGTCATATTTTACTACACTTCGCCCCCGTGTAAGACTTGCTTACCCTACCTTCCACTATTGTATGTGCCCCCCCCCCTCCACTTCCCATCCCAAAAAAAAAAACAACATTTCTATCTCATATATCTGCGAGATGCTAGCTCCGGAGTCATAAAAGTAATAAAATACGGAACATCTTTTAAGTAATTTATTAGCTATATTATTATTATTGTATTTTTTTTTTGGCTTTACTGAGTTTTGTGTGGCTTTCCTTTGAATAAGTTTTTTTTTTTTTTTTTGCATAATCTTGTTATATTGACTATAGTACGGTCATTATAGAACTCTGATAGTGTAACTCTAAACTAATTAATAAATAATGTTAATAGAATCGGATTAGTGGGTGTAATAATCAGTTTAGGCTAGAGAATTTACAGTTGGCACAGAGATGGTTTTAATTATCTGGCCACTTAGCTTAGCGGAAGTGAAAATATATAGTTTAGAGCAGACGATAATTGAGACGACGACCTGAGACCTTGTTAGTATAAGAATGTATTTTATCACATCATTTTTATTGTACAATGTCAAATAAGAAGTTCCTTCATATGCAAATAAATATATGTACATGCATGCATAGAAGTCTACTCAGTGCTTTTTATATGTAGTTCGTCTTTTAAATATAATTTAATATACACCAAGTCAAGTTAGTTGAATCATATACACCACGAAGGGACTGAAATAGATTTTACACCTACCAAGAAACAGAAGTACCACGAAAAATAATAAATATATTACATACAACTGATATACTAATCTACACACACAAAAACTAGCTATGACATGAATGGCGGCTGCGGTGAAGTTCCAGAAAGAACATATTATATATGAATGGTATGCATTTGACAATATGCATTGAAGCACTGAAAGATTTACAAGATCTACATGTTCCTGATTTTTACATCTGTGTTCCATCCACCAATATATAGTACTTTACTGTAATATATACAACTGTACTTTCTTCATTTGTTGTACTTCATATTTTTACTACTGTTGAAACATCGCTACAGTGAAACATCGCTAGTTATAAGAACATTTACATCTGTTCATATTACTCTATCCTCGTGTGGGTGAAAAAGAAGGTGAGCCGAAAAATTAGAAGACCTTACCGAATTGTAAGCCTAGCAGACCGTAACCGTACCAGGAGAGCCATGAAGTGACTACACCCTGAGCTATACTTTACCTATTTACATCAACCAGAGAAGTGAGTCTACACCTTTCCGAAACTCCCTTTTCAGCACTCTACACCTGAGATCCGAAGTAACAAGGTATTTTGCAGTGATTTCATGTTATTTAATTATAATTGTTTTATTTGCAAACTGTGTCAATTTTATTATATTAGTATGTAATGTTTAGAAACAAAATTTTTTACATCCTTAGTATATAGTTGGATATCAATTTGAAAAGTTCTAATTGCAAAATTAGTTAAATTAAAATAAATATATATTGTTTTCATTTAGATATTTTACTTAAATATTTGTTTAGAAGTATATGTCTTATTCGTATGATCGTATCTCGTTAAAATTTTTTTTTTTACAAGTAATCTTGTAAAGTTGTATATTTGTTTTCGCTCGTCTAACTATAAATTTAATTAAATAATATTAACTTAGTCTGTAAAATTTTGTTTACATTTTTTAATAATAGTATATTAATCTTAGAAATATTTTATTTATTGTATGTTTTCATTTGTCACTTATTATTAGAAATATTTTTACATCAGTAATTTAATTTTATTTTGACATAAAATTGCATATAGACTCAAGAATATTGAATACTGAAATATACTATATATACATATATACAATAAAAAACCAATACAGCATAAATAAATTAAAATTAAGAAATCAATTATATAAATAATTTGATAAAGAAAAATAAATAAATTTTAGAATGGCTGAGCAACCAGGATCATTTGAATTCTATATTAATCAAGGCAAATATGCAGGTCTAACAGGTGATAAATTAGTGAAATTTGCTAATGATAATAGAAGAGAAACAGAAAAAATTAGAATAGAAGAAGAAAAAAATAAAAGAGATGCAGAAATACAAGCAGATAAAATAAAACAAGAAATAGATTTACAAAGAGAAAAACTAGAAAAAGAATTTGAACTTAAAAAATTAGAACTAGAAATAAGAGGCTGCAATCCAATAAAACAAGAAAATGAAAAATTATATAAACATATAATTAAAATACAACCTTTTTCTGGTAAATCTGGTGAGATAGACCAATTTTTCCATAATATGGAAATTCAGTTTAAATTAAATAACATAGACAAATCAGAATGGAAAAACTATTTATACCAATCAGTTACAGAGGATGCACTAAAAGCCCTAAACAACATTAGAGATAGCGACACATCAGATTACAGTGAAATAAAGAAACAACTATTAGATCATTTCAACAAAACAGAAGACTACTATAGAAATTTATTTCATAACAGTACATTAGGTTCTAATGAACATCCTCAGGCATATATTAATAATTTAGAGGCCAATTTGAACAATTGGATAAAGATGTCTGGTATAGATGAAAATAGTGTGATTGAAATAAAAGAGCTACTTCTCGTGGATAAAGTACTAACACTTTGTACATCAGAACTATTCACATTCATAAAACAAAGAAAGGTTCATAAGAAAATAGAGTTAATTTCTGCCATGTCAGATTTTAGGGATAGTCATGTAAACACTCCAATGTTCAATTCAACACAAAATAAATTTAATCTCATGAAAAATAGTGTTACCAGGAAAAGATCTAGTAGCTTACCTCCCAGGTTTACCAATCCATGTCAAATTTGTCACAAGATAGGACACGACAAGCATACTTGTTGGTTTAGGAAACAGCATACTGACAGTTATCAAAACAGAAACAGACAGTATTACAACTATGGGGATAGAAACAAATATTTTAATAAAAGACAAACAAATATTTTAAAAGACAAAACAAATATAACAATAAAAGACAATTACCAAACACTAGTCCCATTAGAAAACAAGAAAATAGGGGTAGATCAAGTCAAAGACACTCCTTTAACAACATACATAACTGTAACATGATGGAGGGCAAGGGAGAGTTAATTTTTTATCCTTGTTATGTAGATGGTAGGAAAGTAATGTGCTTGAGAGACAGTGGCTGTACATGTATTATTCTGGATTCAAAATTAGTAAAGGAAGAACAAATATTAGAGGGCATAGAGGAAATAAGAATGGGAAATGGAGAAATAGTGAAATGTAAAACAGCAAAAATTTATATTGAAACACCATGGATTAGTGGGGAAATAAAAGCACTTTTAATGGATTCACCAATAACCTCATTAATAATAGGAAATGTAGAAAATATACAAGACAATTCCAAAGAAATTTATATGAAATGGTTAGAAAATAGAGAATTAGAAACAATTATAGAGGAACCCTTAGAGACAGATACAGATAAAAACATATGTACACTATTCAAAAGCATACAAAATTGGAATGGTACTGAGAACATTGTAAATTTTTTAGAGAGAGTAGACAGGGTAGCCACACAGAACAATGTTAAAGAAGAAGATAAAATAACAGTTCTAATAGATAAATTACACAACCACCATTTGGCAAAATCACTAGCAGAAAACAACCAAGACAATTATACAGTATTAAAAAATGAACTAATAAATAAATTAAATAATGACAGTAATTCAGTTGAAGTTGGAAAAAAAAATACTATAAAGAATACAAATACAGTAAATAAATCTGATCATGAATGCATTAATTGCAGTAGAAAATGCAGATCATTAAGAAGATTAAATAAACACATAAAACAAAAACATAGTTACAACCTAACTAAAAAATTAAATGCAATGACTAGAGCACAAGATAATAAAGAAAACAGTACAAAACAATACCCTGAATCTAGTAGACAAAACAACATTTTGGATATTGATAGGGATAAACTTAAAACATTACAAGAACAGGATAAAAGTTTAAAAATTTATTTCAATAGAGAGGAAAATGAAAATAAAAACATAATATACAAGGTAGAAAATGACATTTTAATAAGAAAATACACTAGACATAACAGGTCATTTAAACAAATAATGATTCCTACAGTTTTAAGAAATAATATACTAAAAGCAGCTCATGATTGCTACTTAGCGGGTCATTTGGGTGTTAAGAAAACACTAGATAGAATAAGAAGATATTGTTACTGGCCAGGTGTCATAGGAGATGTAAAAAGATTTGTTAAGGCATGTAAGAAATGTCAACAATATAATCACATAGGACCAAAACACAGAGCTCCCATACAAGAAAGTGACACAACAAACATTCCTTTTTATAAAATTGCCATAGACATAATTGGACCTATTTCAGTAATGTCCAATAAAAGACATAGATATATTTTAACAATGATAGACTTAGCAACACGCTGGGTTGAGGCAATTCCATTAGTAGATATAACTGCAGAAACAATTAGCAAAGCATTATTGTCTATTTTTACAACTTTTGGTTTTCCTAACACTATATTATCAGACAATGGTACCCAATTTAAATCACATCTTACTCAGGCATTTACTCATATGCTTAACATTACACAGGTATTTACAGCTAGGTACAGACCGCAATCAAATGGTTCCATAGAGAGGGCAAATCAAACCATAAAGACCATGTTAAGAAAAATAATTAGTGATCATGGACAGGATTGGGACACATTCTTACCTTTAATTTTATTTGCTTATAGAGAAATACCTCATGAAACAACAGGTTTTACACCATTTGAACTCATGTTCGGTTCAAATCCTAGAGGACCATTACAGTTATTCAGTGAAAATATAATTAATACAGATAAGGAACATATTAGTCCATTTGAATTGGTAGACAAAACCAGAAATAACATACTGTATTCAAACAAATATGCAGAAGAAAATCTCATAAAGAAAAACAAATACCATAGGGATCTTAAAAACAAAAACAGGTACTTAAGGAAATTTAAAGTTGGAGTTCTAGTTTATGTATTGATACCCAAAGATAATGAAATTGGATGGAGAGGTCCATATAAAATAATAAACAAAATAGGAAATGTGGACTATTCAGTAGAAATAAATGGAGAGGGTAGAACATTTCATGTTGATAGATTAAGAGATATTTTAGATCCTCCCACTGAATTAGAAACCATTGTACAACAAATTCAATCTTTAAATTGCTTAATTGGAGAGGATAACACATGTAGTTTAGAAAATAATATCAATGACACTGATCAGATTCCAGTAATAAGTTTAGATCAACAGGATGACATGAATAAGATTAATTTTGCACCAGACATACCGGCAGATATTAAGAAACAACTAATAGAAACATTAAATTCCTTTCAAAATGTAATTTCTAACAAACCAGGAAAGACAAACATAATTAAACATTCAATCAAATTAAAAACTGAAGAACCAATTAAACCTAAATACTATGACATTCCATTTAAATACAGAAATGAGCTTCAAAAAGAAATAGAACAATTACTAAATAGTGGATTAATAAGAGAATCAGATTCCAGCTATTGTTTTCCAATAGTGGTAGTAAAGAAAAATAATGGAAAAATTCGTTTATGTTGTGATTACAGAAGCTTAAATTCAATTACAGTGATAGATAAACAACCTTTACCAAACATAGAAGTCTAAATATTTTCACACACCTAGATTTGACTAGAGGCTTTTGGCAGATAGAAGTTCAGGAAGATTCTAAACAATATACAGCATTTAAAACTCATGAAGGATTTTATGAGTGGAATGTTATGCCTTTTGGTCTAGTGAACAGCACTGCAATCGGTGGATGCCTATATCAAGAGCAGGATAATATCAATAAACCAATACTTTATTTGAGTAGAAAACTGTCAGACACTGAAAGTAGATATTCAGTAATAGAACTAGAATGTTTAGCTTTAGTTTGGACAACAACTAAATTAAGCAAATACTTGCTAGGCAATGAGTTCACTGTGTTAATAGATCACAAACCTTTAGCTAACCTGAATACCAAAAGCATAAATAATGCTAAACTAACACGCTGGTCTTTGTTATTACAAGACTACTCATTTAACATAAAATACATTATAGGGTCAAATAACCATATCCCAGATATTTTATCAGACTCAGTCAGAAATAAGTATATTTTTTTTTAGTAAAGATATTGAATTATTTAAACATAGAAAATGCTGTATTGGGACAACAAGAATAGATATAATTAATTGGAATAACAAGTATAAATAAATGAATATTGGAACAATTAGAAAATGTAAATTATATTGGAACAAGAAGAATAAACATAATACAAGATCATATAATATGAACATTAAAAGAATATAAGAATAAATAAGGTGAATGTTGGAACTATAAATACACATTATGTGGATATTGGAATGATTAATACAAATAAGAGTTGTATTTGAAAAGAAAAAATTTTTATGTATTAAAAATACAATATAATACATGAATTATGATAATGACATTTAAGCTTGTAAAATACACTATTGTATTGAGTATATTGACTCAAATATTTTTTAAATCATGTATATTGAAGAATTCATATTGATGATTGATGCATAATGTATTTAAAATAGAAATATGCATACTTAATTAAGATGAGAATGAGGAGAGATTGTGTTTAAAATAAAACACATACACTAAACAAGTATAATGTACAGGAGAATATGTTGTAAGAATGATTAATTACTCATTCATTTCATTCACATTGATGAAAATATTATGAATTTTATGCAAACATTTTATTAAGCACTGATTATATTATTAATGCATATTTTATTGAATTTGTTCATTGTTTGAAGTTAATTGTTCAAATTTTTATAAAACTTTTCAAAAAGTGCAAAGGTAATATATTCACACTATATAAAATGATGAGAAAGACATAAGAAAAATGTCTTATATAATTAATGAGTACAAAATGAATAATGTCAAATCACTAAGGAAAGTGTTATTGACAGAAGGCAAAAGAAAAGGTCTTCATATGAGATGAGAGAAAAATGACTTGCTAGATAAAGCAAGGTAAATAATAAGTTGAACAAAATATTGTTGCAACAGAAGAAGTTTGTCAAAAGACAACATGAAAAATATATTGTACTGAAATAAAATGCTCTCATACAAAAGAAAAGAATGATAATGATGTGAAGAAAAATATGAAAGTGTTGAATATTGAAAATAAATTCATTAAGTGAATATGTACAAAGAAATGACAATTAAGTCATAAGGTGATAGAAAATAATCACTAAAAAAAAAAGTGCAGTACTGATAATAAAAAAAGGGGAGATAATAATGATAATTAAAAATGCACTTAAAACTTATGAAGTTATGGTACTTGATACCAGCTGAGAAGATAAACAATCAATTAATTATTGTAAATTTTTTTTGTTTTAAAACTTGATTGATAATAATATTTTTGAAAATTGAATAAATTTTTATGTCAATATTATGATATTATGCTATAAATGCATTTAAAAATTGAAAATGAGATATAGTATTGACAAGAATATTTTTATTAATGGATATTTGGTATCATAACCATTTTGTTTGACATTTTGTATATACATTGATATTTTTTGTATAGATTTCTATTGATGTGATGTGATACAACAAAAAATTATTATTTTTATTTTGACAAAAGTAAATTTTATTAAGTTAAAGACAGAAAAACGACAGACTAAAAAACTAAATGTATAACATTTGTTTTTTAAAGGAAAGGGGGATGTTGTAATAATCAGTTTAGGCTAGAGAATTTACAGTTGGCACAGAGATGGTTTTAATTATCTGGCCACTTAGCTTAGCGGAAGTGAAAATATATAGTTTAGAGCAGACGATAATTGAGACGACGACCTGAGACCTTGTTAGTATAAGAATATATTTTATCACATCATCTTTATTGTACAATGTCAAATAAGAAGTTCCTTCATATGCAAATAAATATATGTACATGCATACATAGAAGTCTACTCAGTGCTTTTTATATGTAGTTCGTCTTTTAAATATAATTTAATATACACCAAGTCAAGTTAGTTGAATCATATACACCACGAAGAGACTGAAATAGATTTTACACCTACCAAAAAACAGAAGTACCACGAAAAATAATAAATATATTACATACAACTGATATACTAATCTACACACACAAAAACTAGCTATGACAGTGGGTTATTTACTGATTTTATCCTTTATTTTTTAAACTTCAAAGTAAAAACATTTTGGTCAAATGAACTCATTTAGGCGTTGCGTTAAAAATTTAAATAGCATACTATTTATACAGAGTTAATCGCATTTTAATGGCAGTAAATATATTTTGAGAGAATAGCTAATTTATTAAATGTTAACACCTTTTTATCTGCATGTAGACATACTCTGACATAGTTCATTCCATGACATAGTGCTGACTTGTTTTTAAACTTTATAAAAATCTTGCTCTAATGGTAGCCTGGAATAAAATTGCTGCTAGGGTCACCATTGAAACCATTTTTAAAGATTGGCATTAGTGTATTTATAGTGTTCCCTCTTCCGAAAAATTACTTTTAAGCTTCATTTTTTTTTAAATTGTCAAAGCTACCCATGTATTAGCTAGGCTTTTTTAATTCTTTGGTTTTACACATGGAAATTTTGACAGTTTTTGCTAAATACAGTCATTTGTGCTTAGCTGTTGAAGAGCTGGTCTTGATTGTTTGAATTTGTTAGTTGTATTTCACTAAGCTAGACAATTAAAAAAATTATAAAAAATTATTTTAATAAGTCAGTAGCATACAGACTAGGGGTGGCCAAGTTTGAGGATGACACTACAAAAGATTTTTTTTTTTTAATAGTAGAAAATACTTTTATGTGCTGGATCATTATCAGTTTAGGAAGATTTATATATAAAAAAAAAGAAACTAAATAATTTTAAAAAAGCTGGCTCATTTAGGAGTCACACAAAACTCAATGAAGAGCTGCATGTGGGCCCCCTTTGATGTATGCAATATATTATATTATAGTTTATTACTTAAAACTGATGGAATTAGCTATTATCAGATAGTTACAAAGATAGCTAGAAGAGATGAAATAATTTCACTGGTTAGCTTTTATTTTTTTTTTCCCTAAAAAAATGCTTGGTTAATGATCATGCTGAATTTATATTTTATCTGTTCTTAAATTATAGCATTTTCATATAAATTAAAGTTAATATGTACTTTAATGTAAAATATATTGGTTTTTTTTTTAAAGTTAAACATTAAATCACTTTAAAAACTGTCACACATTGTGAATCTGTATTACAGCATTAGGATTTGTATGATCAATGTTCTCAGTATAAATACTGAGAAGAAAGGCATAGAGATGCTTACTGATATTCTCATTTTTAAATAACTTTTCTGAAGTAAATTATTATGTGTCTATTTTATCAGATAAAAGTAAAAACCACTGGCACAATCCAGTTTCTGGAAAGTCACGAGCAAGTTCAGCTGACACAGTTGTTCCCTCATACTTAACAGGCCAGTGGCCAAAAGACATTAACAGTTATCACCATTACCAAGTTGAGGGTGTCTTTATGTGTGACAAATCAACACAGGTTTATTCATTTTAAAATTATCTCAAATGCAATATCTATATATATATACACACACATATACAAGTTATGACCAATGTATGCTAGCCAGCCAATATTAACTAAATCTGTTCAAATTAATACTGTTCACATCATCCCTTCAACATTGGCCGTAACATTTATATATATATATATATATTTATGCATTATTCCCTAATTAAGATATAGTTCATCATGTATCTTTTTTTATTATCTATCCAGACCATTTATGATTATGAAGACAAACCTGAAAAAAGAAAAAAAACTCACAAAAGATCTGCCTCATTAGGTCAAGGCGATCAGTTAAAAGTAAGTGGATTTAATTTTGTAAGTTTTATATCATTTTTAAAACATGATTTTATATCAGATTGTTTTAGTTATTAAATCCCATTAATTTATTCAAATGAAATCAACATAAAATCAGCAGATTATTTTGACCATAAGTCTAAATCCCAATCTTTTTCCATTCTTCATTTGTTTTGTTTTTTTACCATTTAAATTATGTGTACCTAAAAAAAATTGTTTCCTCTTACTGTAATGTTTGTTTCATAGATTTATTACCTTTTAATTTAATTTTCACTGTGGGTCCTAGATGAGAATGTATCAGTATCTGCAGAAAAGTCAATTGGTTTTTATAAATACCATGTCCTTTTGCGTCTGTTTCTTGACCTATCTTTAAGATCCTTGACTGGAAAATATTTTAATTAATTTCTTAGTGCTGATATTTCTCCAGCATTTGGATCCTTTTGATTTGTGCCGTAATTCAAATATTAATATGATCAGCATTCTGAATTACTTTGTTCTTTTCAAATTGTTTACCTTTTTATTTTGATTCCAAATGCAATTTTTCAGCTTCACTACATTAAACAGCATTTACAAAAGTCCAAAGAAGGCAGCAGGCATATGGATGTAAAGCAACGAACCAGTCCAATCCCTGGTAAACACTCAGCACTTTCATTTACTGCTCCTCCAGCTTTGTGCACTCAGTTAACAAAAGCTGTATTCACACACTCAGGGCCACTCACCAGACCAAACATGAACAGATTCCAGAGAAATAGTGTGGAAGGCCTAAACACTGTACGTAATTACAAGTAACCAAATTTGTAGTTCTTATTAAATGATTATTTAAGGCATTAAATTTCAGCAATTTTTTTTTCTCTTTAAACAAGTGATTCACTATTATAATTTTTAGGAAATTGAAAAACTTGTATCCGGTGTAAAGTCCGTCATTTTGCCTAGCAGTGATGTGGATGATAATGTATTTAGGGTAAGGCTGACTTATTCCAGAAATTCTAACCCTAATTGATTATTCATCAGTTGGCATACATTGTTGAAAATAATTTATTTTGTATTGTTATCTTTTTTTTTAATCTGATTTTAGTTGGTATCATTTAACAAATGTTGTGAATATTTTTTTTGTATCTGACTAAATTTGTGCTCTTCTCAATTACCTGTAATCTCATTATCAGTACACTAAAGTTTAAAATGCAAAATGTATTTTTCACTACTTAGCTTTTATTTTAAGATTTACTGCCCATTATTTATCTCATGTTGTTGTTTTTTACCATTTTTATCATACATTTTCATTTTTAAGGAAGTACCTGATGGGCGCAGAGCTCCAGTTCCAGAAATTAATCGTCTCAGTTGTACCAGAAGTGTAGACACCCAGACTCCTTCGGGACAGCTGGACACTACATTAATCACCTCTTATCCCTTATTGTCCAGCCAGCCAGAAACTGTAAGTCCAGCAACACCATCAAGGCCTAGAAGTGTGGAAAGTTGTACCATACTAAGAAGTACATCTAATTCTACAGACAGCAAATCGAGCAAAGGTTCAGTTTTGAATGTTTCTATTGTTTTAGCAGATTTATTTCAGAGCTAAATGCATTACCAGGATGGTTTGTAATTCTCTCCTATTGACAACTGTTTTATTTTGTCCATGCAGAAAACTCTCCAGAACCTTCTTCATATATTTCAAGTCCAAAATTAGAAACATCCTGTCCCTTTGTTCGTGAACCACCGGATGGTTGTGAAAAGATAGTTGTTGAGGAGTCAAGGTAAAACTTTTTCAACTTGATGATTTTTATAACTGATTTGAACTCATACCCATTGATATTTTTTGGGTATGCAGTAATATTTGTGATGTTCGTTTTAAAAAAGCCAAAAAAATATGATTATTTATAATGAATTGTGAAAGTTAAGTCTTGTAACACTGTCAATACAATTAGAAACAGTTTGAACTCACAACCTTTGATTCTCTTTATATTGCATGTACTTTATTTTTTCAGGCGTCCACCCATTAAAGAGCCGATGTTATTTTCACCAGTGAAACCAAATCAGTTTGTTTTCAAGCAGAGTCAAGGTTCGGCTTTCTGTCCCCTCATTAAAAGTTATCTTGTAGATTGATTATACTGCTGTTTACACTAAAACTGCATACATATTTATATAATTATTGTTTAATATGAGCTGTTAAATTTTTATGGAACTCTAAAATTAATTTTTAAGTTGTAAAAATAACAGATTAAAAAAGGAAAAAAAAATCAGTTAATAGAATCTAATAAATCATTTTTTTTTACTTATTGTTTTTTTTAGAACAATATTAGCATATGTTTTTTTCTTTCATTTTAAATGTATTTTTTTTTAACTTTTGTCACATGTCAATCAACTATTTTATTTTTGGCTGCTATTAAGTATTATTTATAATTTAATGGATAAGGTTAAAAAATGTTGAACATGTATTAATGTTGTCTTAAGCAGTGTTTCTGCTATGATAAAATTTACTTGTGGAAACAAAAAAATGGATCTGGGCATTGGGGGTGGGGGAAGGGTGGGTGAGGAGGATAACGTTGGCCTATAATGTGTTGAGGACAAGTAATACTTTATTATTACAATGCATTATAATCTATTAAGCCTGTGATCTGAGATACAGAATATTTTTTCTCTTTTTATATTCAATTCATTTTCTGTTCTTTGCACTGGGTAAAATGGCTAATAGCAATTTGAGTTTTTCTTAGGCAGCAAGAAATATTATACAGCCTGTAATCTATCTGCCCTCTGATGTAGACGGCTTTTCTGGATTACAAATGTTTATTCCTTTAAGTTTCTTTGTGCTGTTCAAAACTGAATTCCATTGCAGATTTTATGTCTTAAAGAAGCAGTATTTATTTATAAGAATGTCTTAATTCAAAACTGCCGAAAATTTTAACAATTAGTTTTTTGATTCATTGAAGTACATTCCTGTATCATTTAGTTACATGTCTAATTATGACTTGAAGAAAAAGCTTTGGACATTGTTGTGGAAAACATCTCAGTGATGCTTCTATGGGACCGAGCGCTTATTGTGTTGGTTTTTAAAAAAAAAATATAAATGTTTTTCTCTGAAGCTGAAAAATTGTGTTCTTTTTATGTATGGTTATATTTCTATATACAAGTATTTATACACATGTGTTGACTGAAACATAGATACATAAACTTGTGCATTATTGTTGCAATAAGATTGCGTTAGCATGAATTTGTTATGACGGAATCTGTGTTTATTTTCTTCAAAAGTAATAGATTAATTTTCTATGCCAAAATGGGTTAGAGACATTTTTCATTTAAGTCGCAAAATGAAATCGATTTAAATTTTAGAAATCATTTCTTTAGATGTTGGCCTAATTCTCATCTGCATTTATGTATAATTACATGCACTCGCATTATGCCATTTTAAAATAAAAAAAATATAGGACAGCTCTTTCTCTTTGATAATCTTCTATAAAACAGGCTTTGAGGGAGTATGCATTTTTGAAGTGCTGCAATTTATTTTTTAGTAAGCCCATCTCCAGCCTTCTATCAGCGACATGATCAAAACTGCAGTGATTGTTTTATTCCCCCCCCCACCCCCCATTTTTTTTTAAAAAGTATAGCCAATTTAAAAAATTCAATGTTCTTTCATTATTTGCTGGACCATGTTTGTCCACCATTGATCTACCGTCCATTAAACTCCACTTTGTTGACCTTTCAAATAAGTTATTTGTTTATTAAGGTGAGGTACTCATGTGTTGTTGGTTTTTGTCACCAGAGACACAAAATACTGATGTCTTCAAAACTGAAATAAAAATGTAGACAAAAAAATAATTATACGAAAGTATTCTTCTAAAAAAAATATCTCAGGTTTGGAGAATTCTATTAAATGGGTACACTCCATTGAAATGAAATGTAAATGATATTTTGTACTTATAAAAATTATGTCTTCTTGAGCTCATTTTTCATTTGATGTTTTTTTTTTTTTTTATGTATTTTTCTTTTTTTACCATGCAAATAATATCTACATGTAGAATTTAATGATATCTGAAGTAATATTGATGACTTTTTTTTTTTAACCAATCTACAAGACAAAATTTTTTCAGTAAGTCTGCCTTTCTTGATAATAAATTCAATTTTGTCGTTTATTCTTCGCAAAAAAAACGGCATTAAAAAACACTCACAGCTAAAAAATATTTCAACTTTGTAGATTTTTGTTTTTGGTAATCAGTGACAACTTAGCATTTTTTTTTATTTGTATAAAAATATAAACAGTTTGTTTTTGTAGAAAATCTTGTAATAATAATAATAATACTGAAAAGGTTAGACAGTGCCCTACCCCCCCCCCTTCCACATATGATGGTAAACATCTTTCTATTTTCATCACCTTTGGGACCATTATTACAAATCTATTTGTTTTCCACCCATTTTTTTTTTTTTTATTTGCTGTATATGTTTGTAGTTGGTGCAAATATCTTTTTTTTTTATATACATATACATGTATATATCTTGAAACCTATTTTTGCATGCAAAGTCCCAAGTTTTTTTGTACAAAAAAAAAAAAAAGAATTATTGAGTCTATTGATTCTGAAACGTTATTAGCCACCTAGTCAGCTGGTTATGTTGCGTTTAAAATTCTTTCCTTTACTATGAACTGAAACGAAATATCACAAATTTCTGAATGTATCTTATAACTCTCTTACCTCTTTGTTCTACAACCGGATTTATAAAGCCTAAAAATCTTTTCGAATTTTTATAATAAAATATAAACCACTGACTTGTGTAGCATGTTAATATATAGAAGAGTAATATAAAAACTGACATTTTCCTTGTTTGAAAGTTTTTGATTTTTTTTTTAAAGTCTGTCTTTTGCAAAATGATTAGCTAGGAATTTAGAACAATTTGGATGCCATATGATAATTTATGCTGTAATGTTCAATTTAAAAAAAATTGAAATGTAATTAATGAATCTCCATTTTTTGGGCCCCCCCGCACCCCAACCCCCATCTATTTTTTTTAAGTTAAATGATTGTGATCTCATGAAGCCTTACTACTCTTTTTATATTGCGTTGAGAATTGTAAAAAGAAATCATTATTTTTTTGGATAGTTAATTTCTTGTTGATTTAAAAAAAAAAACATTTCATAAAAGGTGAATTGTGAAAACGTGCCACTTGCTTCTAATGCACAACGACATTTTTTAAAATTGTTTGCCAAATTATTTTTTTTTTCAGGACCGAAAAAATCTCATTACCAATATACAAGTTTATATCGGCTTTTTTTTTGTTTTTTTTTTTACATTTGATTGTATCATTTTATATATATAGATTATATATATACCATTATTTTTATAATTTTTTTTTCCTTAGGTTAGCAAAGATCATCTGTAGTAAGATTACAAAAATCAGTTAGTAAATTATTGAAATTCATCATTTTGAAATATTAAAACAAAGTTTGAAAGTTAATTAATTATAATAATGAGAATAGTAAATAGAAATACTTTTTTTTTTATATATTTTATTACAAGTTGACATTCTAGCTTTCTGATAAGTTTGCACATTTTTTTTTTTATCCTAGTGATTAATGCAGTGCTGTAATATTTTAACACATTTAGTTCTGCATACATTTATCAGCTGAAACCAAATTAGGGATCAGTTGGCAGAAAAAACAACATCAGTGCATTTCTTTGTGCATTTATTGTTTCTGCTTAATCTGGTCACTTGCTGGGTTGTTTTTTTTTTTTTAATGATTATTTTTTTTTATTTTCTAGGAGTGTTGCTTTTTTTTTTTATTCTCAAATTAATTTTACCAAGCAAATTGCCTTTTTTTTTATTTTTCTCCCATTTACCTCCATGCACTAATGTCATACCAAACACATTTTAAGCCGGTTCCGTAATACATTTGAGGGTGTCAGGCGGAGACTTCCAGTTATGTTTAGGTGGGGGGGGGGGGGGAGAGGTCCTACTAGAGGCTCTAAAAAGTTGCCTAGGCTGCCTGGCCCTATAGAACGGCCTTGAACTAACAAAAATTGACATAGTCCATTCCAAATAGGTTTTATTTTCTTGAATACTTCCTAGGCAAATTCCTATGTCATGATAAACATGATTATATTTTTTAATGTACATTTACGTATCTACACTTGATCTAATAAATAAAAAAAAAGCCTGTTTGAAATTATTTGTTAAAATTAAAAAAAATCTTGTTTGCACAACTGTTGTCTTTTGATTACACAACTGTTGTCTATTGTTTACACAACTGTTGTCTGTTGTTTACACAACTGTTGTCTATTTTGCTTTATTTCTGCCCCCTCCCCCCATTCCCCCAGGCTAATAAAGAAAAAATTAAGAATGTAGACAGTATAACACATTGATCAGTTCATATAAGCGTGAGTTTATTTTTCTCATACTCCAGTAAATGTTCGTATGACCACTCGTCATACCACCTGCAGCTTCCGCTGTTGTACACGTCACACATGACCATCGCCTGATCCCCGTCTCTGGGTGGCAGGCTCGGGGGCGCTGGCCGACGCCCCAGGGAGTAAAATGTTTTGTAATAGTACCTAGTAAAAGAAGATTAAAATTAAAAAAAAAATATTTGGCTTGTATTTAAACATGTACTCATTCTCTGTCACGAGAGACGTAGTCGATATACATGTAGCAAATTGTTTATAAAAAAAAAAGTATGGGAGATCTCTTTTTTCATAGTTATCTTTAATTAATCATCGGATTACCCAATGTAATCGACTTGTGAATCGAGTAAAAATGGTGCGAATTACGTTTGAATATCAGAAACGCATGCGCCCCCCCCCCTTATATAATCAGTGCAACCTTGTTAAAACGGAAATCGCTAGTAGACCAACTGACCCGTGGTTGGGGCTCAGAGGAGGATCGAGCAGGCACTAACTGCCAAGTTTCTTACTGAGCATTGGTCTTTAGGTGCGTACTTTGGTGTGGTTGGGGGGGGGGGTCCAATGTCGATTCCCTTTGCCGACACTGCAGAGAAGTTCAGGAAACCGTGGATCATGGGCTGGTGGACCAGTCGGGTAGCTTGCTGGCCATTGGGTTTTATGGCAGTTCCCAAACGTTGAGGGACACAGGGAGTTTGATCTCACGGGCTCTTAGAGATTAAGTCTCAGCCCGCAGTTATCACTGAGAGAGTACAGAGAGCGAGAGAGAAAGCTATTCAACTCATGAGTATCATTGGACTTTGAGGGCCCTATGAAAAAGCTCATTCAGGGCCCCGACAAGTAACTTTTCCCCAAGGGCCTAAGAACGGATATGACAATCATCCCCTCTTCTACGTATTACATTAAGTCAGACAAGAAAGACAGACTGGCAAGAAGATATAATCAATGTATGGAAACCATTTATGAGCGGCAAAATTTCGTTCTCATAAGACTTTTTAAAATGAAACAAACATTATCTCAATAACTCGATTCTTTGATGTCTTGATTTTTAGCACCCACCCATCTGCACCCCCACACTGCCTTGATTGGATCATCGAGAGACACTGAAATCATTTGTGTGAGTGGAGCAGTGGCGACCTTTGAGGTCCCGCACCTAGAAGAGAAAACTGCAAGAGGAGACAAGCCAGCGAGCATTGTGCTAGGACTTAGGTATGAACTGAAGGAGTTGCTGCGCATGGGGTCGATGAGGGCCGCATTTCGGTTTTTATATAGTAAAAAAAATGATTTAGAAAACCTCAACACGGTCATTTTATTACAATTAAGTACAAAAAAAAACAACTGTCATAATGGAAGTCACACAAATCTCACCGAAGAACCGCATGAGGCACCAAAAGCAGCATTCGGCCTCCATCTCTTTATTGCCTACAATTTGCCCTTAGTCCCATATAAATACATATACCCTCTGCATCTCGTACCTCTAAGAGGAAGGTCTCCATTTAACAGACAGAAGAAGCACACACACACACAAAAACGTACCATCTGATCAAGATATATTTAGAGGCTATCTTCACAACAGACGCTATGTGTTTAGAATGAGGTTCACACACTCCGTCTGGGCTCATATTGTTCCACACGAGTGCTCTCCCCTTCTTGGGTTTAACCCAGATACCTATTTCTGAAAAGAACACATTCATTCAACGACATTTCTTTTTTTCTTAAATAATAATAATTTATAAAATAATTAGTTGAAGGGGTGATTCGTTCAAAACTTTGATGCATGATAAATAGAACATTCAGTAGTAGCCCATTGCAGAGGTGTTCATAATGATAGGCAACTGTGGAGACCGCCTAGTCCCTCCCCCCACCCCCTGACCACTGAGCCCTTTCCAGTACTAATTCCTATCAAATAAGATGATATAGGACCCCAACCAGGGACGGGCTGGCTCACAAAGGCCTATGACAAGAGTGGTAAGAAAGTCCCCAACAGTGAAGAAATATTGGAGGCTGTTACCGGTAGTTTTTATGTAGTTTCCATTTGTCATAAACATCGAATATTGTTATAATTCACATACATTTGCATTTAAACTTTTTTTTATTAATTTAACTTGATTTCTTTATTAAAAAAAAATCTTTTTCCCAACTGAAATCCCCCCCCCCCCCAGAAACCTAACAACGGCTCAGCTTAAATCCATTAAAACAAGTTTCTGAAACAGACAGACAGACAGATAACCGTATAAAAACAGATTTAAAAAAAAAAAAGATAACATATCCATGTTAAACAAAAGAGTTACCAGGAAATCGAGTTTCTCCCCCTTCCCCTACATCGTTCAAGTACATGAGTACAGTGACCATCCTGTCTCTTTTGTCTGCTCCGTCCAAAACACAGTCCTGCTCTTTGTAGGCTGAATTGGTAGATTGAATTTATAGCGGAATATTAGTAATAACGTGTTTTTATCATTATACTTTAGGAACAAAAGGTAAATGTCTTTAAATTATACTTTATCAACTGTAAAGCCATACCCATGTAGCCTCTTTGTTTTATGATCACTTATCAAATGAACATTAACCACCTACCCATGTAGCCTCTTTGTTTTATGATCACTTATCAAATGAACTTAACCACCTAACCATGTAGCCTCTTTGTTTTTTTATCACCCCCTTCCCCCGCCACTCTCGCAATTAACTTATCACAAGAATAATCCAGAAACCATATTTTACTGTATGTGATTATCAAATGCAAATTAATATTTCTATATTTGGCGATACATTATTTTTTTTTTAAAAAAAAGCTATCATTACATTTAATAAACAGATTTTACTATTCTACATTATGAGAACAAACCTTTTCCAACAGGATATGACGTTATTTGAAATTTGCCACCACTTTTGGGGTCAAGACCCATAGCTTTCTGAATTCGATCTGCGGCAGTCTGTACAGCAAACAAACAAAATTGTATGTGCATGCAAACTAACAAACCAAATTGTATGTGCGTGTAAACACATTTAAATAAAACGATATTTCAAGTATAGTCATTCTTAAGTCTGTGGGGGTGGGGGAAATCTAGACAGGGGCGGACATATGTCTGTTGAGGCCTTGGGCGCAGAAGAAAATATTGAGCCCTTTAGAAAAAGAGAGACGTATCAATTGGTTTACAGTTGGATTTTTTTTGGGGGGGGGGCTAAGTATTCAGGGGCCCTGGGCGAGCTCGCAACGCCCGCCCTTAAATCCGCCTCGGGTCCTAGGAAAAGACTTTCAGGTATGTAGTGGTGGGCTAGGCAAAAGTAGGCTGCCAGACTTTCTTAGCTTCAGATTTAATAGAATTAATGCTGGAGAAATGTGTGTGAGTTGGAGCCTTTGGCAGTCTGGGCCCCCTGGCGGTTTTCTGTGCTAAATTTTATAACATTTATTTTTTTTTAGAGCATTTTCGAAAAAAAAATGCTCTATTGTCCCCGTTTTGTCTGTCTGTCTGTCCGTCCGTCATCACCCTAGATCTCAACAACCATAAGTCCTAGACCCATGATGTATATATCATTTTGTAGGTCTTGGCCTGCCAAGAAATGACTTTTTCCATTTCGCGATCTGACCTCTCAGGGCCGTAAAAGGGGCCTTAGTACCGTTTTTTACTATATAAGCTATATTAATAAAGGAGCGCTATATCTCAGCAACTATAAGTCCTAGACCCATGATGTATATATCATTTTGTAGGTCTTGGCCTGCCATGTGTACATCAAAAGTTCATTTCGCGATAGGACCTCTGAGGGCCGGGCTTCAGGGCTCCTAAGGGGCTTATATATTATATATACACCTTGTACGTTCAATAACCCGTTCATTTGGTGCGAAATACTGCTGCACGTAGTTTCACCAAGATTTATTAAGAAACTCATCAAATGAAATAGTAAGCTTGTGTTCTGAGTTTAATTGAAAGTATCAGAGCTATGCAACAATTGACAGAGTTTTCGGACGATTAAATGACTATAATTTCGAATGTTTTCAATTATGAGTCCTATTTCAGTAACCACAAACCACTTGTAGTTAGATTTAAGAGAAAATATTTTGTTTTCAAATATAAAGAAACGTCTTTATAATTTTTTTTTACAGATATATGCATTACACAATTGAATTTATAAACATTTCCAAAATTTACAAATATTTACTGAAAGATAGCATACGTACTGATACATAATACGAAAATGCGCTAACACGTCCTGTGTCCAGAATGGAACAGGCTTAATTGCTTGTTGTTATATAAAGCTGCTGTATACACATTTTACCTTTATGTTGATACATTAAGTTGAACGAAAAAAGCAAAACCATGAGAACTTAAATAGATCTGTCACCTTAGAAAACGTGCTCTCCCCCGGGTAGAACGCAGTGCTGAGACTCCAGTTACCCTTCATCCATGCACCCAGCTGCAGTGAGAAACTTTCGTTCAGACATCGGGTACCTGGGGAGGATATCAATAGATGTTTATATCAGTTTAAATGACTTGAGTTGTGTGGTGTGTCATGGACTGTAGTCACACCTATCAAAACGCAGCGATGACTACAGTAGTCACACCTACCAAAACGCAGCGATGACTATAGTAGACACACCTACCAAAACGCAGCGATGACTATAGTAGTCACACTTAAAACGCAGCGATGACTATAGTAGTCACACCTACCAAAATGCAGCGACGACTATACGCAGAATAGGGAGGGGATGGATCGGATGATTCGTGAACTGTCGTGAGGGTCATGAGTTCGATTGACCTCCCCCCCCCTCTTTTCCTCCAAGAGACTCGGGATCTTTTAAGGTCCTATGGAAAGTACCCAAGATCACACAGGTTGGGGATGAAAGAAAGGGCACTGCAAGCATTTAACTAACTTAAAAAAAAACTGTGTGTTCAAACTCGATCTTTGGTTTTCACTGTGTCTATTTCACTAGTTTACCACTGTGTCTATAACGCCAATTTACCACTTTGGTATGTGTATGAGTTGAACAGAAGGTTCAGTGTTAATTACTGTCGCAATAGTCGTTATATATTCACTGTATGATTTCGTTAATCTAAAAGGAATTGTAACATTTATTTTAATTGGGAAATAAAAGTATGCCTGTTTGTATTGAGGTTATGTAAACTCCTGTGGAACACGTAACTGTTATTTGAAAGTTGTTAAATGATATATTTTAATTCCCGGTACTGGGTGGTGGGGGGGGGGGCTTAGGTTACTGTCATTGGCAGTGTTAAATCAGGTAACCTGCAACCCAGTGTTCGATTTAAGAAAAAAACAGTGCCGGGGAGGAAAAAAAAATTCTGCAGTCAGAGATAAATGTCTATTATTTCATTCCCGGCTGGGATATATTAGCTAAAGCAGAGTCGGGGATGACAGGTCTCAATGCCGGGGATATCCCCGGCATCCTCGGCGGTAAATCGAGCACTGTATTGCAAGCACGACCGTTCTTTTAGATCTGCAAAGCAGGCGTCTACATAGGGTCTGTCAAAAAGGGCACTGCAAATGCCAATTAAATCTGATGCTGATGGCTAAGCCGTTCATAGAAATTCTGGGGCCCTAGGCAGAGTCTTAAAAGATCGTGGAGCCCACTACTAAATTCACTGTTGGGACCCTCTTAGCATGAGATTGAATAGGGATTACTACTTGAAGGGGGGCTCTTTACAGTGAGGCCCTAGACAACCGCCTAGGGTGCTAATCCATGAGGGTGGCTCTGGCTATATATTTATATATAGGTCCGAATAAGTGACGTAGTGGGGGAGGGGCAGGGGGTCATCATGCCCCGGGCGATATTCTCAAAGGGGCGCCAAATTGTATATTTTAATATAATATTATATAATTTTCGAATGGGGGGGCGCTCAAAAAGGTATTATGCCCGGGCGCGAGTTAAGCTCGCTACGCCACTGTCCCGATATGTAATTTTTCGTGGGTCCCATGTATTTATCAGTCTCTAATTAGGGCCCCCACAACGCATTAAAGGCTGGGCCATCAACTCACGATATGGTTCACAGCCTCACCACCAATCAGGGCAGTCTTAACCCACGATTCTACTAAAAGCCCTTTTCACATCGCATATCATTACTAATCTGTCATGAACTGGCTTGGTCTCAAAAGGGCATCCTGACATCGGACAAAGTTAGAAACCCAAAATTTCGTCTCATTGGCCCGATTAGTGGCATTCCAAAATGTATAACAGGTACGCTGTGTTATAATACATGATACTCGTATGAAATTGGACTGTTAATAAGGCTTTGTGTATTGCTATCATCAGAAGTCGTGAACTTTCAAACAGCGGACTCGTACGAACCGTCTCAATCCCTCTGTTTTTCGGCCCTTCACTTGTCCCGGATTCAGCTGGGGAGAGGGGGGCGTGGTTAGATGGGGACCTTTAATGCCTTCATTACCGTGAGCCATGGTCTCTGAACATACCTGGTGTAAACACATTGGGCGTCACTTGAATATTTTTATTGGCATCTTTGATGTGTTGTCTCAGTGTGTCCACCGAGTCGAAACACAAAATTGGCGTTTTGTTGGCTGCCCTCACGTGACTGTCATGTGCTCGTATAAGACCGTCACATTCTTGAACGGACAGAAAGTCGTCAAATAAATAAACCCTGGAATTATAATAAAAGATCTGATTATATTTTAAATTTGTATTGCAATCTTAAACTTAAAAAAAAAAATTACTCGAAACAGGGTCCCATGAACTATGTGACCCTTGACCAACTATCATAATGTCTTCGGTTTCATTTCCCCAAATGATGCATCAAAGTAAATAACTCCCTCACCCCTTTCCAAAGACCTGGAGATAATGTTCCCTCTAATTTTCCACAGGCTGAGTGCGATAACTAATATTTGCTGACAGTAAATAGGCCTACACAAAACGAAACATTGTTGTGTAATGTTGGAATGATTGTGCGCACGCTCGGTGAATTGTGTGCGCAAGCAATCGCGTACAGCTAAGGGCTAAGAAGCAGGGCCGGCCTTAGCACTAGGCATACTGGGAATTTGCCCAGGGCCGCCAAATTCAAAGGAGCCGCCAATTTTGTACAAATTATTAAAAAAAAAAATATTAAAAATCACAAATTATTTACAATGTTTTAAAAATTTAAAAACACTATTTTAATTTTATTTTCGTTCAATAGCTTTCGCAAACTAACTATCACAATAATATCATTGTTATTAAACATTTTGGAAGTCCACTTTTCACAAGCTAATGTTTTTTAATAAGCACAACACTGATAATTTGCTTTTAATCTTTTTAAAATAAAAATTTCAGCCATGAAGGGTACTTAATCGGATTCCGGAGCACAAAAACGAAAAAATGTCGAAATGGAACTATTGAAATCACAAAAGGGTGCTATTTATAAACACTTGAAGATGAAGGATAAAAATACAGACGTTGTTCTAGAGTCCTCCTCCGAGTTACTTTGTGAAGCGTCCGAAGTCGAAAACAATGAGCAAGAACATATAGCTATACCATATCATGACGTATTGAAAAAAGATAGCATTGCCGACAAAACGGAAGAAACAACATTGGCAAAACGAAAAGATCAAAATCAAACTGAATTAGACGTAAAAGAAGTATCCAAAAAAATAATGGTCTCAGAGCTTGAGATAACGAATCCAGACAACGCAGTCGACTGGACTGACATTAGTTGTTGGCCGTCATCTCTCAACAATCAGCAGCATGTTTGTGTTGTTAAGCGGAGTCCAATACATATTGAAAATTTTAATTTTCCAGAAACAGATGGGAGACGATTTTTAACAGCATACTACAAAAGGAAACTCTGTAATCAGGAACCACTTGACAGACGTTGGCTAGTTTACTCGCCAAGCAGGACCGGGTGTATTGTTTCTGTTGTAAACTTTTTTCTTATACTTCTAACTCATTTTCCTCTGACGGTTATAATAACTGGAAAAATTTTCTTGCAGTTGTCAGCCTTCATGAAACATCACCGCGCAGATAAACTGGATCGAAATGGAGGATAGATTGAATTTAAATATAACGATTGATAAAGAAACTATTAGATTAATGAATGCAGAAAAAATGCATTGGCGTGGTGTACTTGAAAGGCTGTTAGCTATTATCCAATATTTGGCAAAAAATAATCTTGCATTTCGAGGAACAAATGAAAATTTGAATTGTGCTAACAATGGAAATTTTTTGGGAGCTGTTAGCTAAATTTGATCCCGTTTTGCAAGAACACCTTTGCAGAATAAACAATAATGAAATTCATGAACACTATTTAGGTAAAACCATGCAAAATGAATTTCTGCATTGGATCAGCCAGAGAATTTTTAAGAAAATTGTAGCCAGCATTATTGAATCAAAGTATTATTCTGTTATGTTAGATTGTACACCGGATATTAGCCACCAAGAGCAAATGACATTAATCATTCGGTATGTTGAAATAAACGAACAAACTGTGAATATTGTGGACCGATTTGTAGGTTTTATACCAACCGAAAATAGCACTGGAATCGGACTTTTGTTTACAAAAACTTGATGAACTGGGTTTGTCAATCGCAAACTGGCCAAGGATACGATAATGGCGCAAACATGCGGGGTTGTAATAAAGGGGTTCAATCGAGCATTGTTTGTGCCATGCGGTTGTCACAGTTTGAACTTGATTCTTGGAGATATGGCTAAATCCTCTGTAGTTGCTAAATCTTTTATTGGTATTGTTCAGCAAATTTATAGTTTATTTTCTGCATCAGTTCAAAGATGGCAAATCCTAAAAAAACATGTGAAAAATCTTACAGTGAAACCATTGTCCGACACTAGATGGGAGTGTAAAGTGAGCAGTGTAAAAGCCATTCGCTATCAAACTGGTGATATATACGACGCATTGGTTGAGGTCTCAGAAACAGCTAATGATCCAAAATGCAGAACAGAAGCTAATTCTCTAGCAAAAGAATTAAAAAACTTCACGTTCCTTGTAACATTGTCAGTTTGGTATGAAATGCTAAATAACATAAATTTGCTAAGTAAGACAATGCAGCGTGATAACAGAATTGGATTTAAATTTGGAGCTACTGCAAAAGTTGCGTGAGTTTCTTATTTCGTTCAAAGAAAATGGCTTCCAGGCATCGGAAATTGCAGCAAAGTCATTAGCAGAAGAGTTATAAAAGAGTGATGACGAAATGGGTTTTCCAGCAATTGTTACTTCTTTGAGACGAAACAGAGTTAAAAAACAGTTTTTATATGAATCTGCAGAAGATGGATCAGTGCAAGATCCCAGAGAAAACTATCAGATAGGTTTCTTCAACGTGTTGATGGATCAAGCTATAATGTCTTTTAATGAACGATTTGAACATTTAACCCAATTTAACAATAATTTTGGATTCCTATTTAAAATTTTAGACTTGAAAAATCGTGACGACGCAGTGCTAAAAAAACAATGCAATGCAAAAAACTTACGTGAAGTATTCTCTGATGTTAGCAATTCTGCCTCTGTGCATTTACCAATCACGGAAATCGATAGTGACATCGAGGAACTCAATTTATTTACTGAACTAAAAACGATAACTTTTGCCATACCTGAAGGTACATCTCCACTTGACGTGTTAAAGTATATTAATGTATACCGATTAAATGAGATCTTTCCAAATGTTACATATGCTTTACGCATTTTGTTAACAATACCTGTTACTGTTGCATCAGCAGAACGCAGTTTTTCAAAATTAAAGTTAATTAAAACTTATTTGCGCTCCACAATGACGCAAGGCTGGTAGACCTTGCCCTGATTTCCATTGAGAATGATATAGCATCATCGTTGGATTATGCAAGTTTAATTGACGAATTTGCAAGCATAAAGTGTAGAAAAATTGTCCTGTAAATTAACCTAACTATTAAATTTCATAACTCTGAACACAATATTCTTTCGTCTATTAATTAATTATTATTAATAAAAAATATGTTCACTAGTGTCACTATCTAGTCCAACTTTGCTGTTCATGATTACTATATAAAATTAATATGTAGAGGGGCCGCCATTTTACTTTTGCCTAGGGCCGCCAAATATCTAAGGCCGGCTCTGCTTAGAAGGAACACTGCTTGTGGTCTTTAATCAGTTTTCGTGTGGCCTCCGCCCCGCGGCGGCCTTGATGGAAAATATATGTACAGGCGGCCCTCGACTTTCGCACATTCTACTTTTCGCACAATCCGCTATTTCGAACATTTTTTTAAAATATTTTTTTAAACTTTTTTTTAGAATCGTCGATAAAAGCGCTACTGAAGTACTTTTAGTAATTTCCGACTCTTTCCGTATACCCGGTCTACGGATTTCCGGTCTATGCCAGGTCTTTCTCCGCCCTTGTTCCCGAAGCAATCGTTTTTGTAATGTCATGATCGCCATTTTGAAAGTGATTTAGTTGGTTATGTACTGTTTATGTTATTAATATTTCCCTCTACTTTCGAACATTCAACATTCGCACACACTTTCAGGAACCAATTATGTGCGAAAGTCTGTTTATCAGTTTAGAAAATCTTAAACAAATTACACATAAAACAGTTTCACTCACTTGACGCTGCTGTTGCTTGGTTTTTGATGCAGCAGTTCAACTGGAGGAATGCGTCGCCCTCCATCAAAGATCTTTTTGGGCGTAAACGTTTTATGAAAAGTTGGCTGGAAATTTTTAATGTCGTCTTCAATGCTGTTATTTACTTTGGCGACGTTGTCTTTGTTTGACTTGGACGGAGTATTTTGTTTTGAGCTTACGTTTTTGCCAGATCTCTTTTTATCATCTTCTTTTGTGTCTGATCTCTTTTTACCATCTTCTTTTGTGTCTGATCTCTTTTTATCATCTTCGTTTGTGTCTGATCTCTTTTTACCATATTCTTTTGTCTCTGGCGGCGAATCTACAAATTTTATTTGTGACGGGTCCAGAACTATTTGGCTCGTCTCTGCGTTGAGTATAATGGGTTTACTAGAACCCCTTTTCCCCCTTCTAGGAGGGATAACATTTGCGGAGTCTTCTTTGCTCGCAAACCTGTCTTTATTTGTTTCATCAGATTTCTGCGTTGACCTTTTTTTATTTTTATTATCCGAGCTAGATTTTGCTTCACCTTTGTTACTCTCTTTAATGAGAGGCTTTTGTTTATTTTCTTCTTTATGTTTATTGTTATCGATTTCTTCGTTTTCCATTAAATTCCCTCCATTCACTATAACATCATCCACCTGTGTTGGTAAATTTTCCTCTTTTACTGCTGTGTTTATTATCAAGACATGTTCATTCCCGCTGGTCTCCCCCATACGTCCTGTACTGTCACGCTTCACTCCCATGGTAGTTTCAGCGAAGGAAACCAGTTTTGGAAAGAACACAACTCCGGCAAGTGCCAGCAGTAGTGTTATCAAGAATGCGAAACGGATCAATGTTGTCGTGCTGCCCGACTCCCCGTCATTTTCGTCTTTTGTAGACTGTTGGGATACTTTCGGTTGAGAGGGTGAAGTTGGTGCATCTTTACCTGTACTTGGGTGAAAGGTTTCGTCTTTGGAACCAGATTTTGGTTTAACAGTTACTCTCTTTCTCGACATTCTATAAAGCAATAATAAAAATAACATTTATTCGAATAGCTATGAGCTATTTAAAGTAGTGGTTCATAGCAATAAAGAATTCGCATGCAAAGACTCTAATGCCAGATCAGAACGAGAACTAAATTAATTTTTAAAACAAAAATAATATTAGTAGTTTCAAAATTTTCAGCTATAAAGGATCTTTGAGGGTCAAATGCGTTCTGATGGATAGACAAAATATGCAGCTACCTAAGGTTCCGTCTGCTAGTGGGGACCCCTTTCGAGACACCAGTTTCAATTTCTTCTTACTTTTTGTCATTTCCATTTAGCACATTGCTCTAGTCACTAATGTCTATCGTCCGGCAGGTCACAAAACCAATCACTAGTCAGTGATCACCGGTTCTGTCATGAAATGCATAGCACTTCTCGAAGAAAAAAAAATGTTAAAGTCTAATTAGAACCAGTATTGAAGAAGATGTGAGAAGAACACGCTGTTCTCAACCTTTTTCGTGACTGTATGTCCACCGAAACCCCTAGTGGCGTAACTCGGGGGTGCGGGCCGCACTGGGTGACACCATTTTAAGGGTAACACCAAAATGAATAGTTCTAAATTTCATAGCAGAAAAATCTCGGAATAGTCGTTTTTATAACCGATCTTAGTTAAAAACATGAGCAGTAGCACAGAGTGTTACCATATAGAGCAGTAGCACAGGGTACCACCATGCAGGGCATCTGGAGCTTAGGTAAATGAAAACAGTTTAAAGCTGCTCGGATCAATCTATACTTTTTTGCAAACGTTCTAAATTTAAAAAAAAAGGATGCATGTAGTCACGTGGTTTTATGAAATAGGAGATGTAGTTTACAAAATCAGTTTAATGAAAGTGAAATACATATTCTGAAAAAGATAGTGAAGCTATCGTATTTAAAGTAAATTCTCTCAGGTCTACTGCAAGAAAATTCGAAATATGTACCATTGCTCATGTTGGAAGTCTTGAGGGTTGGGGAGGGTGACATCCTGAATTTTTCGCATCGGGTGACACCGACCATAGTGACGCCACTGGGTACCCCTCAACGAAAATTCTAAGCTTTCTCGTACACGAATTCGCCTAGTTTAATATATATATATATGTATATATATATATATATATATATATATATATATATATATATATATATATATAGTAGATTAATATACGACACGTGTCTTTGGTTTTAAAAGTAACCAAGAGACAAAGAGTATGCAAGCTTTTTTGAACCGCGGGCCACTGTGTTCTTAAATTTGAGCAAATAAATGGAATGTTTTTATGATATAAATTGTTATTTCTCCCCACCTCACCCCCATTCCCGAAAATAGAGATTAGACGAAAAGAAGATCGAATAATTTATAATTAAACTCAATAAGTAGGCCTATTAAGTAGTAAAAAAATATATATATAATTAAAACTTACTTGAACAACTCAACTATCCGACCTGGCTTGATGGTGAAAAATACAAAATGAAATGCAGATCTTGAGTACCCGGTACGTTATGAACGGAAGATAACAAAACTTATCATCTTATTGATAACTTGGCCGTCGCATCACTACGACTTATGTATAACCAAGTTATAGTATAATTTTTTGCAAGGGGAAAAAAACAAAGAAGATAACCACGCCCACCAAATTAATGTTACCTGATCCTAGGCGATTTATTTTAAACAGATTAACAAGTGGGACCTACAACAATACAACTGATAGTTACTGTAACGCCATATAATGGCCAACACATTCACAGTTGAGACTTACTTTAACGTCATTTAATGGAATACATTCATAGCTGAGAGTTGAATAAACGTCATAGTATGGAAAAGAGATTAACAACTGAGGCATACACAGGCCCGTAGCCAGAGAGGGGCTAGGGGGGGCTGAGCCCCCCCCCCCCGTTCATGACCTGAGCCCCCCCCCCCGTGCATGATTTGAACTTTTTGACAAAATTATTAATAATAACGGCTATAAAACATCAATCACTTTGTTCAATAAATCAATAATAATAAAAACTTAAAAGTTTATATTTTGGCAATCATTCAGGCTATTTTACTTATATATATAGCTTATCTAATTTTTGGGCATAAAAGATTGAATCTTATTAAAGTTCACTTCTGGGTATTTTGGGCAGCATTGACATTTGGGGCTTCAACAGCCGTGTGTGAGAACAGTTTCTCAACCCTCACACGAATGATCACCCCATATCACATGAAGCATTTTTAGGTAAATTCAGTGCTAAACCACGACGTTTGCGAATTGAAACGTATAATAATATAAGTTCGCAACCAGTGCCTCAATAAATTTTTATCATTAAAACTCTTTACTATTTAATTTATTTTTACAAAACTGCAACATGCCATGCATTATTTAAACGTAGTTAAAATTATATATTTCTAATTAATAGCTAAACAATCGGTACTAAAATGCACCATTCCAGATATGGAACTGCAAAAAATTTCTTGGGGAGGGGACTCACTGAGATCCCCTCCCCAAACCCCTCCTCTCCGTTCGCAAGCATTCGGCGCTTCGCGCCTCCATCTTTGCCCCCCCCCCGAACATTTCTACCCCACCAGCGGTGGATTTAGGAGGGGTGGCCGGGGGGGACCATTCACCTCCCCCCCCCCCGTTATCGCAAGTTTATGTAATACATCATTAAATTATCGAAATATTTTTTGTTCTAAGACCAATTTTCAACAATGAAAACAGTTTTGCTCCCCCCCCCCCGGTCAAAGTTTTTGCCCCCCCCCCCTCCGTCAAAATTGTCTAGATCCGCCCCTGAACCCCAGGATCAATTCTTCGGCCCCCCCCCCCGAAAAAATGTCTTCGGCCCCCCCTCCCCGAAAATTTCTTCGGCCCCCCCCCCAATCCAATAATCCTGGCTACGGGCCTGGACATACATCAATACTGAGTTACTGTAACGTCATATGACGGCAAAAACTTTAATGCTAGCTGATTCTTACTTTAAAAACAAATAAATAAAATGGAAAACGCATTAATACTAGCTGAGACGTACTTTAGCGTCATATAATGGAAATAGTTACATTTGTTAAATATATATATATATATATATATATATATATATATATATATATATATATATATATATATATACTAGTTGCAAGTACCTGGCTTTGCCCGGGTTTAAAATAAGGTTTTCTGTTTACCTTATGTTTTCTCCCTACCCCCTCTCTCCCTTCCTCTCTCTCTCTCCCTCCCTCTCCCCTCCCTCCCTTTCTCCCTCCCTCCCTCTCTCTCAAATCTCTCTCCGTCCCTCTCCCATCTCCCTCTCTCCCTCTCTCCCCCCGTCCCATCCTCCCTCCCCTCCTCCTTCCCTCTCTCTCTCCCTCCCTGCCCCCTCTTTCTCTTTATCTCTTCCCTCCCATTTCTCCCATCCTCTCCCTCTCTTCTTCCTCCCCTCTCTCTCTCCCTCCCTAACCCCTCTCCCCCCTCCTTTCTCCCTCCCTCCCCCTTTCCACCCTCTCTCTCTCCCTCCCCCTCTCTCCCCCTTCCTCCCTCCCTCATTCCCTCTCTCTCCTCCCTGCCCCCTCACTTTTTATCTCTCCCTCCCTCTCTCCCTCCCTTCCTTCTCTCTCTGCCTCTTCCCCTGCTCCCTCTCCCCCTACTCCCTCTCTCCCCCTCCTTTCTCCCCCCCCCTGTCCACCCCCCTCCCTCCTCTCTCCCCCTCCCGCCCCTCCCTCCTACCCTCCTTTCCTCTCTCTCTCCCCCCTGCCCCCCCTCTCTCTCTCTCTCTCTCTCTCTCTCTCTCTCTCTATATATATATATATATATATATATATATATATATATATATATATACTTATTATTATGGTTTCACACTTCTTCTAAAATCCTTCTTCATTCCTTTACCTTCCTCAAACTGTACACATCAGAGAGCATGAAAAAACATTACTTTAAACGAGATTACTTTAATATAGTAAAATACTAAAATAAAAAAAAAATTAATTACAATTAAACTACCTATCGATATGAAACGAAACCTGTCCTATAACCTTCCCCATGTAATTATGTGTATGTGTAACAAATTTCACGTTATTTGTTTGTCTGGATCTTGAGTTATAAGGGAACAGACAGACAGACAGACAGACAACGAATGCGTCTTATAAGTATAGAGATAAATATATTTAACTATTCAATTGCTTATGACATACACAGGGCGACCGAGAGAAACCCCATCCCCAGTACAAAAAGCAATGTATCGACTGCACTTCAAGCCTGGAACTAGATTTGATAGATATGGTGCTTAGGCACCCGGATCAGAACTTGATATCAGAGCCGGATATAGGAAAAATACAAACTATTCACTTTTAAAGGTGCCCCTCGAGACATTGATTCCTATTAAAACTTGTGATACGAGGCAGTTGCATCATTATGGTTGGTTTTTACCCGGTGCGGAAAATTCAGGGTGTAATTTTAACCCTTCCCCCTTCCCCCCAAGACTTCTGCCGTGAACAATTTAACATATTTCGAATATTCCCGCACTAGACCATACAATACATAGTAGCCTATAATTGGAATGTTTGTGAAATGCGTCCAATTGGTCCATAAGTTTATACGATAAAAAAGCAAATTTCATAATATAATTTTAATGTCCAAGAATTTAAGAACAACCAGCAAAGCAAATTATTGTTAATTTGACAATAAACTTTATTTTAAATTTTCCTTTCCTGGTCTTCAAAGCTGCTAATATGTCAATCACTCCATCAATATCAATATATGTCACCGTATCACAGAGTAATTAGATATTTTGTACCCATACCCATAGATTTTACTCAGTAAAGCAAACAAGCAGAGGGGGCCAGACAAAACGCGGGGGGGGGGGGCGCCCCCTGCACGCTACGGACGTGCTTGGGATTTTAAAAACGTGTGAACTAGTACTCATACTTGCACCTTGGGTACTTGTACTTACATGGTCCGTACTTAAGAACATCTCGGATAAGAGGTCCCCCAAACATTTCTGGGAGACTCTGCCTAGGGCTCCCATATACCATAGAACGACCCTGCAAGATATTACAATTTCGTTGTTTAACTTCTTCAATGTGAAAAATTGACAACTTTAAATAGCGGGTAAGTAAACTGCTGTTTAAAAAAAAATAAAAACTTTATGGATATAATAGAATAATAACAAGGCACATAATCTTCGGGCAGAAATTCCAAGAGAAAAAAAGGGATCAAATGAAAACATAGGATTGGGTCTATCAAAGGGGCTTAAAAGTCCAAGACTCTAAAACCTTCGGCAGCTCATTTAAATTATATGGCACCTCCAACAACAAAGCCTTTCCGGTAACACTTCAAATAATGGTAACACATAAAACAATCAACTAGCCAGAAATTTATCTTTGCCAAGCACCCCCCCCCCACAACTTTAAATGCTTTGTTAGTACATGTACTTGTATTAACTTGTAGCCAAGTGTTCTGAAAAACAAAATTCAAAAAAAGAAAAAAATGGATACTCTTACAACAGTACTCGAAAAAGCTTGCTGTCATGCCCAACACCCAATATGTAAACAAAAGTATATACAGACTTAACTGTTGCCTTCTTAAAAACTGTTGAATAAGGATATGTGACCCTGCAATGCTTTTAACTGCCAGCATTGAACTTCCATATCCCTCTAGTATTGTGGTGACCTTACATTACCTTTCTATATAAATTGATCAAGAAAAATATATTGAAGAATTTCGGTTTAAGCTACTGTGGCTTATAGTATGTGTAAGTTTTTTATGTCAATTGAAAGTTCAGCTGGTTTTTTTTTTTTGTGTGGCGAAGCACGAACAAATATCGCGTTTTCTGACTTTTCAAAGATTAACATTAAAATCTTTTAACTAAAAATATTAGTATAAATGGTTATAAAAGATGGTAGGTAATATGTCATCCTGTCACATTTTGATATTACAAAAAGTAATCATTCACTTTTTCCGCGCATCCTATCAATGACTAGGTTTCATTTAATCATTTTAAGTTTCACTTCAAAAACATTCAACTTTTGTTCTGCCATAAAATGTGTACCTTTTTGCATGTGCAAAGTTTCAATAAAAAACTTTCTCTTTTTATTTGCCTTAATAAAGAAAAAAATTGCATAGTAGACATGCAATTTCACTGGCAATGAAGATTGCCATGTGAAGCTAAGAATTAACTGAATTGGGAAAACAATCCACTAATGGAGCTAGTCAGAAAAAGGACTTCACTATTAGAAAATCTGGTGATATATCAAGTGCCGCATTGGCATATTAAGGGAAACAGATCTGGTGGAATTTTGATGCCATCTATTAAAAAAAACATTAATTGCCAGCTTACTTATATTTTGGAACATATCCCAGTTTTTTTTAATCATGTGGTACTATTGTGAAAAATAGAGAACTTAAAGACTTCAGATAATATGAGTAAAATAAAGTTCCCTTAGCACAAATGGGCCATATGAAGTGTAGAATTCATGTTTCTATAACCTCGGCATATAAAGGGATTGTGTAGTTAGCACAACAACCAGCCGTTTTACTTCCCCAACTCAAGTCCGGTACCCATTAAAAGCTGGGTTGACTGAACAAACTTTCAACTGGAAAAATTCCCATGGTTCTCACCAAGATCGAACCCAGACTCTCAAGTCGAGTGTCAACACCACTTGGCCACCCGTCCCACAGATAATATAAGAAGCATTTTAATGTTTTGCTAGCTATACAATCCCTTATATCGAAACCACTTCCTTGATAATTACCCCCCAAAGTGCTTAAGGGAGCTTTATAAGCTTTTGGAGTGTAGCAGCCTAACCCTCTGTGGGTTTAAAAACACCTTAAATATCCTAACAAAATCAATGCTTAAAGTTATATAAATAAATACACTGAGACCACAAACAAGAAAGAAAGAAAATGTTTCATTACATTTTAAATTTATTCCAACTGTCAAAATATTAGATAAATAGGAAATTACATTTCTAACAAATTTAATGTTGGAATATTAATAAAAAAAAAAACAATCCACATTCAGAATTTTCCATCATGTTGCTGACATAAACTATATAGTACATATTGTCTATTTAACTCAAGATTAGACCAAATTTAAATTGGACCACAAAATTATTTCCTGTCTTATCACAAATAGAAAAGCCATGTCAGGCTGTATCAACCAGATTTACATGCTTACATACACACAGTAACAAGAACTATTTAAAACTATGTGCTATTTGCTCATGACTGTTCCTTGGCTAGTCTGGCTGCTTTTTCAGCGACCTCCTCAATGCTGCCAACCATGTAAAAGGCTACTTCTGGCAAATGATCCAGTTCACCTGTAAAAATAAAAAATGTACCATTGAAATTTACTGCACTAATAGATGTGCTGCATACACATACATCTTTATAAATACATTTAAAATTGCTCAGTCCAAGGAAGGAACCATCACAGATAATATGGTAAACACAATTTTTCATCAAAGCAATTTAGTATATTTCTATAAATTGAAGCATGTCTTACCATTGATAAGCATTTTGAATCCCTTAATGGTTTCTTTCAAAGGGACATATTTGCCTTCAGATCCAGTAAAGACCTCAGCAACCTGGAAAGGCTGTGACAAGTATCTCATCATTTTCCTAGCACGGGCAACAGTCAATTTGTCTTCCTCAGATAACTCATCCATACCCAAAATGGCAATGATATCTTGAAGGGATTTGTAATCCTGAAAAAAAAAATAGTTCATATTATTAACAAGTTAAATTAAGCATTTAAAGCTAAGATAATACTTTGAATACAAAGCTCAGTCCAAGGAAGGAACCCTCACAAATTATCAGGGTGTGAAATTTTTTCATCACAGCTAAAAAAAATTATACAATAATAATCTTTCAAAAAAAAAAAGCCTACAAACCTGAAGAATCTTTTGGACTGCTCTTGCTGTAGCATAATGTTCTTCACCTACAACATTAGGATCTAAAATACGAGAGTTGGAATCTAGTGGATCTACTGCAGGGTAGATACCCAATTCAGCAATACCACGAGACAACACAGTAGTAGCATCAAGATGGGCAAATGTTGTAGCAGGGGCAGGGTCAGTCAAATCATCAGCAGGTACGAAGATGGCCTAAAATTAAAGGGATGTAAAATAAACACAAAAGTCTTTAAAAAAATCGCTTATATTTCGGTTGTAAAAAATTTATCAACTTACTTGTACAGATGTAATGGACCCTTTCTTAGTGGTTGTAATTCTTTCCTGCATACTACCCATGTCAGTGGCCAATGTGGGCTGGTAACCTACAGCGGAAGGAATACGGCCGAGAAGAGCAGATACCTACAAGAAAAAAAAAGGTAAATTAGACGACTAAAAAATTAAATTAACACCAAAAGCGTACCTAAATAAGAAAAATGGTGTACCTCTGAACCAGCCTGTGTAAATCTGAAAATGTTGTCAATAAAGAGAAGCACATCTTGACCTTCCTGATCTCTGAAGAATTCTGCGACTGTCAATCCACTCAAAGCAACACGAGCACGAGCACCTGGTGGCTCATTCATTTGACCATATACCAGAGATACCTAAGATTTAAGACAAAAGGAAATATTACAAATGAACAAAAAGCACTGGTGAATATCAAGCTAAGTAGGTTCATAAATAATCAAAAATTCGTGTATTTTGCACAAAGAATGATTTAATTACTTTGGAGGTGTTGTCAGTAAGAGAAATGACTTTCGTTGTGATCATCTCATGGTAGAGATCATTACCCTCACGAGTTCTCTCACCCACACCAGCAAACACTGAGTAACCACCATGGGCCTTGGCGACATTGTTAATAAGCTCCATGATAAGTACAGTCTTTCCGACACCAGCACCTCCAAAGAGACCTATGAGGAAGAAATTGTGTAAGATAATTTACAGAAGATCTAAAGGTTTCTTCACTATTCACACAAATTAAGTTTGAAATGTTTACCGATTTTGCCACCCCTAGCATAAGGTGCAAGTAGATCAACGACTTTGATACCGGTTTCTAAGATTTCTTGCTGGACACTCATATCAGCAAACTCTGGAGCTTCTTGATGGATAGCAGCATAGCTAAAAAAATTTCAAAACATTGAATGACCAACACAAATAAAACAAAATGGGTAACATAACAGCACAATTAAAATTTTTTGTCATCATTGAGAATAACAATAAAATTATTACTTTAGCTAAACATTGCTTCCATGCATAATTCCCAGAAAAAAGACAAAAGAGGAACCATTATTGACATGACCTTCCATTTATATCAGCCATTAATAATTCATCTTAAAGGACAATTTGTTAATTGAAGTTTCAGAATTTTTCTTGAGCATTAATAGAAATTCTGTATTTGTTTAAACATCCTGTTTTCTTTAACAAATGTCAATATTTGTGTAATTAACACATCTCAATAGATGAAACCGACTAAAAACTATATTACCACATAGCGATTTAACATTCTGTAAAGGTATATTTTGACATAGCTATGAATATGGAAAAAAAGCCATTAACAAAGTAAATAACTTTCTTACTGTTCAGAGTTTACAGGTCCCCTTTCATCAATAGGTTCACCAATGACATTGATAATTCTACCAAGTGTTTTTGGTCCTACTGGAATTCGAATTGGAGAACCTATATCTACACATGGTTGACCTCTTACAAGACCTTCAGTACCATCCATAGCAATTGTTCTGACAACATTTTCACCTATTTTAAAAATAAGTTGGAAAAAAAAAGTAAAAACCATAAATTTGGCTATAAATATACATTTAATTTAGCGTGCATTTTTTTTTACAAAGTCATACCTAGGTGAGATGCTACTTCAAGGATGAGTCTAGGTGACCTATTCTGTACTTCCAAGGCATTGAGAATAGCTGGTAATTGATCATCAAACTGAACATCAACAACAGCACCAATGACGGCAACTACTCTACCAGTTGCAGTAGCAGCCTTAGGTTTAACTGCCTCTTTGGCATAGTTCCTCTCTACAAAAAAAATGTGAAGCATTCTACACTACTTTATGTTTACATATAAATGATCATTTAAAAAACAAATTATCCTTTAAAAAATGATGGTATCAATGAGTTAAAATAACGAAGTGGCTACGGCACCAGCCAGCGACATATCAGGGTTAGGAATAGGGCTGGTGCCCGTATTTTTTTTCGGGTACCAGCCATTATATTAGGTTTAGGATTAGGGTGTGGAGCAATATCTATGGCTGGTACCCGGAAAAAAATACAGATTCTATCTTGACAGAACCGTAGCCACTTGTTAAAATAATTATCAATCTGAATTTTTGATACTGTCTTAAGAAATGAGAAGTTATATCAGAATTAAAGTACAGCAGCATAAAAAGAGAGATAGGACTAAGAAGAATTAATGAAATCCATAGCTTGATAATAATTTTCAGCACCATTATTCTTATACACTTTATACAGAAGCATAATCTATCACTTCAAATATTGACCTCCACTTGTCATTGTAAATAAAAAGAAATGTTTTTGGACAAAATTTTTAAAAACGTCGAAAAAAATACAGGTATCGTATTCAAATTTCCTATATCTAGTATGCTAACAATATAATAACTCAGTATATGATATTAGGTAACATTTAAGTAAAATAATATACTACTAAAGAAGTTGTATTTAGACAATGACAACACAGTGATCCCAAGTAAATTCACAATAAAATTCAATATTATTTATGGTATTGTCATAAAAATATATAACTTACGAACAGAATATACAGCTGGAACAAAATTTGCGCATGTTTGCTGTGAAACAGGTGATGCAAGGGCTATTTTAGCAGCCCTAGCAAATCCAGAACATGCCTGCCTTAATGCCTGCATGATGGCGACCCGGCGAAGGACGAATGTATAGGTCACGTGTCCAAATGCACTGTGGGTATTCCTGCCGATGGCTTTTCTCTAGTTGAAGTTGACTTAGTAAACTGGGTTGGGTAATATAAAAAAACGACACTACAGAGAAAAGTAATAAAATGTTTCTCAAAAAATAAACTGAAACAATACAATGTGTCGTGTTCGTTAAAGACAAGGAATCGATATATGCATTGTTACAAATCTGTTTTTCTAAATGATAAAAATAAAAAGTTTACAAATCTGCAAAGAATAATTTGAATTATATATATACATATATATATATTTATATATATATATATATATATATATATATATATATATATATATATATAATAACATAATTATGCAAGGGACAGAAATAGAAATGCGTTACATAATTAAATGATGTATGTGAAAGGTTATTAAGCGCATGAAGATGTCCATCATAATTTTGAATGCATGCATTGTGAACAACTGATGCGACCAGTGGCGCAACCAGCAATAAAAGCTGGGGGAGGAGGGGGGCTCACATTATTATGAGTTTGACAGTCTTTTTTGTAACTTTAATTATGTATTGATGATAAAAAAGAAAGACTCCGATTTGGCCTGAAAGGGGGGCTTGACCCCCCTGCAACCCCCCCCCCCCCGGTTGCGCCACTGGATGCGACACCCCTTCCTCAGACACACAGGGAGGGGCCGATTTGGCTATGTCTATGGGGGTAGAAAAATGGAAATAAACAGTGCCGCCGCAAGGCAGTATACAAGTTATGGGCCCTTACCGTACATAACAATTTGGAAAAGTGATTAGTGGGTGGGTCGAAGATTAACTGGAGGCAGCCCCTTGGCAGAATTTGGGCTAAAAATAGAAACCTTCATGTTACGCCAATTTGAGTTTTCTACCTGAAGATGATGAAGTGGAATGCAGAAATCAAATAATATTTTACAACTTTATAGAAAAATTGTAGGTCAGTGATTTCCAAATCTTTTTTTGTTCTTTTACTACAAAAGAGCTGTTATCTTCTTTACTTGGATTAGACGCCGCCCTCTCACTCGTCAACGAGAACGTATAGTACCGGCGTAAAGGACTGATATCGTAATTATTATTTTTAATTATTTTATATTACACTTTTTATAGTAAACATGTATTTCTTAAGTTAAATTGATTAAAGGTAGCTACTAACGACGTTTCCCCACAAGAGATAAATGGTTCTTTTTATCATAATGAACCTAATAAACAATATAAATATTGCTAAATCCTTTGGCAAGGCCAAAGTGTAAGTCGACTAAGAAGTGCAGCAAAATTGAAAAGGTCCAAGGTCTGAGTTTTAATGTCAGTCGAATGAAATGGACCGAAAAATTAATCGCTATCAATTCTAAGATACTTAAAAAATATTTTCTGACCTATAATTCTACTTACTCAGACTCACTGTAATAGAAAAAATTAACATTGCCATTTTGTTCTGCCAGTTTGTTATTTCACATGCACAGACTGTTTTAAATAGTATTTAACAATTACCTGATATAATTTAAACCACACATTATACAACTATCTAAAATGTGATTAGTATAGTTATTTATTTGTCGAAAAGTGTCATTAACTTTTTTTTTTACTAGATTATGGCTGTGGCCATGGGAGTATGGCCTATATCAATATAACCAGCGCTGTTTTTAGGATTATAGGTTGGGAGCCCTTGGCAAAATTACCTGTGGCAGCAATGCCAATATATGAATTTTCATCTTTGCAAAATCTTTGATTATTATTGTGTATCCAAGAGACTTAACTATGTTGTGATCCATTCTATTGATCTTGCTTTATTGTTGAATCACTAAACAGTTTGTAGTAAAATAAAAGACTTCATTTTTTAATGTTTTGAATAAACCTACCAGTCACTGTTTACAATCACACCATTTTGAAATTTGCAGGAGAAAAAATTAGCCTTTCTGAGGAATCTCCCTTTTTTTATTTGAATTTGATTATTGAGTGTTGTAACATTTGGCAGAAATGTGGTTATGTTCCCTTTTTATTCTATGGCATGACTTTTATTACCATAAATAAAAATACAGTGTAACTATTATATATTTATTTTATAACTTAAATACAATTTAACATTTTTTATTATTTTTTTTTTTTTGTATTTTGACAGTGGAATTTTATTTAGGCATGGCACAAGCACAGAAAGGAGAATATCGTAGCATGTATCCACCTATTGAACCTTATGATACAGGTTTTTTAAAGGTGTCAGAGATTCATACTATTTATTATGAACAATCAGGAAAGAAAGAAGGCAATCCTGTCGTGTTTGTGTGAGTATCATATCATATTTCTTGTGTCATATTAGAAAGAAATTTCATACATGCTAACAGATTTTTTTTGTTTCAACATTCTTGTAGGTACTTATTAAATTGGTAAAATTTTGAGTGAAAATTGACAGAATTTTCTCCATTTATAAAATGAATCCTATATTTGAAAATCTGTGAGCAGCTCTTGCATTTTTTTTGTAGGCATGGTGGACCAGGTAGTGGAACCAACCCAGTTGAAAGAAGTTTTTTTGATTCTTCAGCATATCGCATCATTCTGTTTGACCAGAGAGGTGCTGGTAAATCTAGTCCTGCAGCAGAACTGAAAGTTAGTATTTTAGATTGCAGATTATTTTTAAGATAAATAACAGTAACTTGAAGAAATAGAAAAATCTTTGATCTTTACAAAGATATAGTTCCATTTAATAGTTTGATGCTAGTCCATAGCAATGTTCCCTCTAAGGTGTGGTAAGAAGTGAGCAAAAAATTTTGTCTCTGAGCGACATTTTGTTTGAGGCCAGAATTTGTGAGCGATTTAAGCGATGTCGTCCGTCGGAGTGAGTGATCGTAGTGTAGTATGAGCGACGCTCTGAATTCGTGTGAGCGATCGCTCACGTGCTCAGCTTAGAGGGAACATTGGTCCATAGTATATATTTTGATTCATGCATAAACAAACACATCTCTCTTCCTCTTTAACATATTATCGTTTCAAATGTTCCTTTAAAGGCCCTTGAGCTTGTTTAATGATTTGGGGCAAGATGATAATTAGATTTAAATATAAAACACTTTATGTATTTAGTTAAAAAATACATTTGAAAATAAAGATAGTGATCATAAAAAAATTCAAGGAATTAATGTTATGCTAATTTTCTTCACATTAGAATGAATTTCCAGATGTGCAAATGTATGAAGATGTATAACTTTATAAAAATTTTACTAACTTAATCTCTGAGACACTGTTATTTTTCATATGATGTATCATAATATGCAGAAATCACAAAAATTACGCTAGTTGTGAAGTTGATATACGTTCCCTTGACTCAGCAGTTATTATTAGATTGAATCAATTTACCAGTAAGTAATATGAAGTTATCTAAGTAAAGGAGGAATATTCTCCCCCCACCCTAGAGCCAAACATTTGGAGAAGAAGTCCTTATTTTCCCATCTTTGCAGAAATAAAAGTGCAGAAGATATGAATAAACCTCAAGAATATTGAAAAAATATGTACATGTATACATTATTCACTACTAAAAATAGTGATTGACAGTTGTACTTGTCTTTTTATCATCTTTTGTTTATGTTGTATAGTACCATTGGCCTAATGAGAATTTTAGAACCCTATATTTCTCATCACCTTCATCAAATACATATAACACTTTGATATTGCTCTTCATAGTAATTTTGTTACAATATAAAAACACACCATGGTAGCCTCTGCTGAAATATAGTTTGCAAAAATTATTTAGCAAAAATGTAATTAAATAGTTTTCTTTATTTTAATTTGTAAAATAAAAAATATTTTTTTTTTACATCTTAATACATTAAGGAAAACACAACATGGGACTTAGTGGAAGATATGGAGAAGCTAAGAAATCATTTAGGCATAGAAAAGTGGGTTGTCTTTGGTGGTAGCTGGGGTTCAACGTTATCTCTTACTTATGCAGAAACTCACCCTGATCATGTGAAAGCACTAGTTGTCAGAGGAATTTTCACTTTGCGCAGGCAGGTAAACCTTTCATTTTAAGTAGCTTATCCTAGCATCCCTTAAACCAGTGGTCAGCAAAGTGTGGCTCCGGAGCCGCATGTGGCTCTTTGATTCCTTAAGTGCGTCTCTGGCATTTAGTTTTATTTAGTGTACTACTTATTTAGTGTAATAAAATTTAGTGTAATATAAGTTTACTAAACAAGCAGATTTTTTTTAATTGATGAAATGTTCATATTTGGCTCTTTTGGCTGATTAGTTTGCCGACCACAAATGTATAAATAAATTATGTGAAGAAGTCACTGTTTTGTTGCTTGACAAGTGGGAATATATTTTGTTCCTTTATTCATTTCGTTGCAATTTGTAGAGAAGAGCTTGATTGGTTTTATGAAGGCAAGGGAGCGAATATGCTGTTTCCTGATTATTGGGAAGAGTTTGTCAATTTCATACCAGAGGTGAGCTTTTAAGTTGGTAAAAAAAATTATATTTTTCCAAACATTTTAACATTATTTCTTTAAAATACTCACTGTACTAATCACTTGCTTTAAACATTCCAATGTATGTAAGGACCTTTTTCAATTTTTAGCTTATGTTAAAAAAAATTGCTTTTTTGTTGGAAGCGTTTTTGGGATCCTTTTATGTTTGAAAACAAGAAAAAACATATATTTATTGTTTTATAAACAATTTTTACCAGCATTTTTATATTTTACTACTGCTTATTTTTAACTACAAAGAATTCATTGGAGTTTATTGTGAAAACAATACATCTGCTCATAGATAGAGAAATTATAGGTCACAATGACATTTTTCATCTTTCTTCAGGTTGAAAGAGGATCTCTAATGAATGCTTATTACAGACGTCTGACATCTGACGATGAGGAAGTAAGATGTAGAGCTTCACAGTTTTGGAGCAAGTGGGAACAAGCCACAAGTCATCTTTTTATCAATCAAGAAAAGCTGCAAAAACCATTTTCACTAAAGTTATGGGCCTTGCAATTTGCAAGAATTGAATGGTTTGTTAAAAAAATGTTTAACAAATATAAATCCTTGTTTTAATTTTTTTTCTTAATTGAGAATTGTTTTCATATATAACACATTTTTTATACAAATGTATGTTCAAATATTTATAATCATAATCTATATTCATACTTTAAAAAAAAAAAAAAATTTGGTATTATTTATTTAGTACATATATATATATTTGCAGATATACTTGTGCATTACAGACATAGGTCTACAAATTATTAGCAAATAATAGCAACCTATACACATTTTTATTTTTTTTCAGTCATTATTTCATCAATGGTGGATTTTTTAAGTATGCTAACCAGTTAATCAAAGATGTTGACAAAATCAGACATATTCCAGCTACTATAATTCAAGGTCGTTATGATATTGTCTGTCCTATGGATACCGCCTGGCAGTTGCATAAGGTGATTAAATAGATGGGATTTTATTATAATTTTTTGTAGCTATTCACATTTAGTTTTATAAATGACGTAAATTATTACCATGATAAAATAACAATGCATGTAGGTACTTGGATTTCTTGCCATTAATTCTATGAGGAAAAAAGTGATAAGTAATTTGTTCATATGTAGTCCCTCTACATACATGGCTGTTGATTACATACATCTATTCTTTTTTTAAAGCAAAACTAGCTGTTAAAAAAAAGTTAGACTTAAAAAAAAAGAAATTTTTTAAAATGATAATCTTATTCATTTGTATGTTTCATGCTTTTAATTATTTGCTTCACTCTGCCGTATTTATAAATAACAAGAATATAAAAAGAAACTTGCAAAAAATAGGCCTTTATTGAAACGCACTAAAAAGAAAAAAAAATTATTAGATCATTCAAATATTTATATAAATTTTAATGACTAAAAAGTGTGGGCACCATTATGGACAGTTTATTTCATTTATATTATCTAGCAGATTTTTTGTGGGCATTTTCAGTACATTTTAACAGAAGCCTATTTTTCAAAGTTTTTAAAATATTGTTTTATTTAAAACATTTTAGTTTCAATGGAATTTCAGTTCTTTCTGTTTTTTAATCTAATATAAACTAATAAAACTGAATGTTTTATCTATTTTAAAAACCAAAGTCTTAAAAAATCTGATGTTTAATTGTAATCTTTTATATTGTTCAATGAATTTCATTTCGCCTTTGCTGGTAAAGATTATATAAAATATTAAAATGGTGCGCTAGACTTGAAAAAACTTTTTTAACTTTGCATTTTAGCAGTCCTTTTCTATACTATACTTTCCGTAATTTAATACAAGCATTAACAATAAAGTAATTAGCTTCTGACTCCAAAAAAATTTTAATTATTGTACTCAGACATTTTAAAATAGTGCATTTTCATCAATATTACATAAGTGTTCAACATGTTTAATCTTCCATCCTTAGACAAAACACACATTCCAGACATAGCAACTTAAATGAAATCGTGTAAAAATAAAAAATAGATTTTTTTTTTCAAAAGTATGCTTTAATAAGTACTATATTTAAAGATAATACAAATATTTATAGAAATTGTGATGACTAAAAAATTGAAGCATGGACGCCAATCTTGAACTACAACAGCATTCCTAATTTTGGCAATTTATTAATCATTGACATTTAAAAGAACATTACTTTGAGTATATTTTGATTTTTCAACAAACTAAGTTTGGAGACACATTAGACCTAATGATTATGAGACTTAATTTTGATAAGTCATAAATTACAATCCCTAAATGATGCCCACATTTTAATTTGTTGTCATCTGAATTTCTATAAATATTTTTTATCACCATTATATTTAGTACATTTTAATTAAAGCATATATTTTAAAGTTTTTTATTGTATACTTTTAGTGTTGAAAAATGACTCCCCTTGCCTTTTTTGCAATAGTCAGCAACCAAACTTGTATGTTACATTTTTGTAAGGAATAGAAACTATTCATGACATAGGACAACCCAGTCAGGGTATTAATAATTTTATTTTGTTACCACCACATTGTTTACAGTTTTTATAACTTCACATAGACATAGAAAACTCACATCATCAATTTGTCATGTCAAGTGTGCACTTCATCTAAATCTTCTTTACTAACATATTGCCCTTCTTATTCCTAACATATTATTCTTTATTTTGATTATCTTTTTATTTTTTTTACTTCACTTTTCTCACACAATATTGTACCTTACGCAATATATTCTCTTTCTTCATTTTTCCCCCCTCTTACATAACTATTTACAAAAAGTGATATCTTCATTGTCTGCAAGAATTTATATAAATTACTCAAAATTTTCAAATAGTGCATTGTCATCATGAATACCTAAGTGTTCAATGTTTCAAAATAATTGAACCTCAAGAAGCTAGTGATAATTGATTTCCGATTTCCTTAAATACAACATACACTAGAACTGCCAGAGTAAGCAAACTGAATGAAAAATGAAAAAGTTTTGAGAAAAATATGTGTCTAAAAAAATCAGGTAGAACATAATCCTGAACACTCAACTTCTTTGTGAGTCTCATCAGGTTAAGGATTCAGTTCTAGTAACATTTGTTATCTATAGCCTATATGGCCATTCAGCCATGGTTATTGTGTGGAGATAATAAAGTGCTTTTAAACTCTTCAGTAGTAGTGATATAGGATCACTAGATTACATATACTTATAGGGTCCTCATGGGTTATTTTTTCCATGTAAACTAAGAGAAAAATGTTTCACAAGCTATAAGGCTGCATGCCTAAAATTTACCTATGTACTCCTATGTAGGGAGCGACCAATATGCCTTTTTACCGATAGTCCGATACCGATATTTTCCCCCAGCATTTTAGCCGATACTGATATTTTGCTATTAATGAAAGGGTGTCTTGCAGATGAAGAAGGTTAGAAGAACAAAAGATTTGAAAAGACAGACTGGAAGACCGAAGTCAGAAACACAAACCATGCCTGCATAATCTCAGAAATCTGCATGTTTATTGTTTAAAATTAAACATATAACAAACAGTTTGTTGTTTTTATTTTTTACTTGTACACAAACAGAAAAGTAAGATAAAGTTGTAAATTATAATTAATGTCAAACTAAAAAAGTAAAAATGTATTAATTTTTAATTGTAACTCACTCACTTGTGAAAGATGTGATGAAATTAAAATAATTTTCTTCGTTAATCTTTGTAATTTTGACTGAATTTACTTGTAGCAGATATTTTAAAAAGTTTGAAAAATTAAAAACGCATAATTATATCAGTAAATCACTTCACTCAGGTGTACAGTTAACAGGAAGTCTGTAAGTAAACTTTAACTATGTAAACCAAAGCCAGTTTAGAGTTACTAGATTTGTGAAAAAAAAATGTATCGGCAGCCAAAAATTGGCCGATCCCATAGTGCCAATATCGGTCCGACTATCGGTAGCTCCCTACAAAAATCAGCAGATCCGATATTAACCGATAGTGCCGATATCGGTCTGATACCGATCCGATTATCGGTCGCTCCCTACTCCTATGTTTACTATAGTAGTGCTCATCTTTATTATGCGTTCCCATTCCAAGAAAAATGGGAATAAGCTTTCTTGTCTTCTGGTCATACCTTGATTGATTCCAATACCTGCCGCTGCCAGGTAGCTTAGTCTTAGTTTCCAACAGTATTGGCGTTAAAGTAACAAAAATGTCAGCATTCTGTCCATATTGAAATCATATTTGATATGAAACATAAATTTGTGTTTATAACCTGAATAAAAATGCTCAAGCAGTCTAAATTAAACATTTCTCTTCATTTTTTTTTTTGAAGCAATGGCCTGAGGCAGAATTTATTATTGCTCCTGACTGTGGACACAATTCACAAGAGCCTGGAATAAGGTCTTTACTATTGGATGCCAGTGACAAATATAAAGACTTATAAGAAATAATCATTGTATGACATTTTTTGTGTGAGAAAGAAAGTAACAGCTAAAAATGTATTTTTACAAAGGCAGTGTACAGTATTCTTATTTATAAATGCAATTAGTAATTTGTGAAATTCTGATTTGTATAATTTTTAATTTAATATACTTTTGGATTGGTATATTTTATTTTAAACATGATACATTATGTTATGCTTAGCATTAAGATAACTGCTTTAATTTATTCATGGTATTGATACATTACAATGTTGTTCATGTAAAATACATGTTACATTTTATCACCTTTTAGGCAAAAGAGAGACATCTGTGTACTAGCATGCAATATAGACCTTTAAAAAATACATGCATGAATATCACCAACATTTATTGAAATAACAATTACGAACTTACATGTACAGTATTTTCTCTGACAATTACATTTTGGAGACTATTGTATTTTTTTACAAACATCTTTTTTACCCATTACTGTATTAGTTTAAAAAAAAATCACTTATATTTATATAAATGTGGAGATTATATTAAGTTTATTATACATCATAAATATATAATTTTTTTCTATTTTTATACATGTTTTGATGCTATGCTGTAAGTTTTTACTTTTGATACATTAAGTTATAGTTCTAGAATCCATTTAATCAGTATTTTTTGTTATAATAGCTTTAAGCCTTCTGACAATATTGTTAATTATGTGACTTAAAAAAACATATATCAGTCATTACATTAATATTTCTTTACAATAGTAACCAAGTGAAATAAAAATTAAAAAAAAAGTGTTTTTTATATGTTGTCTGAATGGTTTTCTTGACATGGATATGTAGATGAAACAGCTTTGAATGTGTCACATCAGAAATTAGATTGTGTAGCTTGAATAAAAAGAGTGAACTGACTGAAATATGAGGCTGGAGATAGCAAAATGGTATTTTTTTAATAATTGTATTAGTAGATTTTTTTCTACATGCCTCTTTTTGAAGGTTTCTACAGATTTTTTTTTTCTCAACATTATCGAAAGGGCTGATGAATAGTGCCATGCTTTTGTAATAGCTATTAATAAGCTTTTTTTTTTTAAACAGAGCTCCATGTTCACATGGTTTGGGTTTACATAGATAAACATCACATTTACAAAAGAAATCACAAATATAAAACATTACTAATATGACTTGACTGAGAATTGGCAAATACAAATAGTCCAAAATTTCAACATTTACAATCTTTCTGTAAAGTCGGGTACCCATTTAACCCGTCCCACAATGTATTTTGTTCAGATGGTATTTTTGATCCCTTTGTCCCACCTGATCTTTTCCTCCGAATTTGTCCCACAATTTCTACTTATTGTCGGCTCGTCCGTACTTTTATCATACACGACTTACTTGTTGGCATTACCATTTGTGTCGTTGGTTGTGCATTGTGGGCTCTTGTGTTGTGATGACCAGTCTGAATTTTCTTCTCTGTTAGCATTTGAAACTTCAGTTATACATGTACTCACGGACATTAAGGATAAACGATTTAAAACTCAACAAAGTCCGATTCACATATTTTTCTTTGGAGACCATAAAAATTATAATATAAAATATGTGGAATAAAATTATACATCTTCACTATAACATCGCTACTCTCTGGCTACTCTATCCTAAGTGCTGCCTATCATGTCAATGCGTACTTCCGCTTGAAATATCAAACTGTGTCTCTGCCCAAATCGAGCTGTTTTTAGAGCATTTTCAAAAAAAAATGCTCTATTGTCCCCGTTTTGTCTGTCTGTCCGTCCGTCATCACCCTAGATCTCAACAACCATAAGTCCTAGACCCATGATGTATATATCATTTTGTAGGTCTTGGCCTGCCAAGAAATGACTTTTTTCCATTTCGCGATCTGACCTCTCAGGGCCGTAAAAGGGGCCTTAGTACCGTTTTTTACTATATAAGCTTTATTAATAAAGGAGCGCTATATCTCAGCAACTATAAGTCCTAGACCCATGATGTATATATCATTTTGTAGGTCTTGGCCTGCCATGTGTACATCAAAAGTTCATTTCGCGATAGGACCTCTGAGGGCCGGGCTTCAGGGCTCCTAAGGGGCTTATATATTATATATACACCTTGTACGTTCAATAACCCGTTCATTTGGTGCGAAATACTGCAGCACGTAGTTTCACCAAGATTTATTAAGAAACTCATCAAATGAAATAGTAAGCTTGTGTTCTGAGTTTAATTGAAAGCATCAGAGCTATGCAACAATTGACGGAGTTTTCGGACGATTAAATGACTATAATTTCGAATGTTTTCAATTATGAGTCATATTTCAGTAACCACAAACCACTTTTAGTTAGATTTAAGAGACAATAATTTTTGTTCAAATATAAAGAAACGTCTTTATAATTTTTTTTTTACAGATATATGCATTACACAATTGAATTTATAAACATTTCCAAAATTTACAAATATTTACTGAAAGCTAACAAACGTACTGATACATAACATGAAAATGCGCTAACACGTCCTGTGTCCAGAATGGAACAGGCTTAATTGCTTGTTTTTTTTAATAAGAACTTAATTACTGAGTCATGTCCTTGTCTCTGATGGTCTACCTAATAATTTTCCGTCATTTCAGCCAAAAACATGAAGTAAACCTGAACTTTGGTAATTTAGTGAAAGACTATTTAATGAACTAATCCCTGATCTAATGATCTATATTCTTGTAAATACAATTTTCGTCCCATATTTTTAGAGCATTTTCGAAAAAAATGCTCTATTGTCCCCGTTTTGTCTGTCTGTCCGTCATCACCCTAGATCCATAAGTCCTAGACCCATGATGTATTTATCATTTTGTAGGTTTTGGCCTGCCATGTGTGCAGCAAAAGTCCTTTTCGCGATCTGACCTCTGAGGGGCGTAAAAGGGGGCTTATAAAGTACCGTTTTTTACTATATAAGCTATATTAACAAGGGAGCGCCCTAGATCTCAGCAATCATAATGTATATATCATTTTGTAGGTCTTGGCTTGCCAAGTATACATCAAAAGTTCATTTTGCGATAGGACCTCTGAGGACCGAAAAAGGGGGCATATTAAAAACCGTTTTTTACTATATATATATAAGGTATATTAACAAAGGAGCGCCCTATATCTCAGCAACCATAAGTCCTAGACCCATGATGTATATATCATTTTGTAGGTCTTGGCCTGCCAAGTGTACATCAAACGTCCATTTCGCGATCTGACCTCCCAGGGTCAAAATATAAGAGTTTCTTATGTACCGTTTTTGCTTATATTTTAAATATATATAATAAAAGCTAATCAAAGGGGCGTAATCATTATTTGTTTTTGTAACAATTATTCAACATGATTACTTCCCTCTCATTAAAATGCTCTAAAATGTCCTTTGTCCGAAACGGAAAAGACTTAAATTGCTTGTTTGAAAATACAATGATCAACCGAGAAAATCGGGACACTGACTCTTTGTAACATTAATCTAACCCATGAAGAAGTTTGGTGCCATATAAACGGAACCAGGCAGTAGATAATTAGCCTAGCACAATAATTTGTCTCTTGACATTACAATGGCAGTTAACCTTGATAGTTCATTCCAGCCTTAATAGTCAGTTCACATCATCAAAGGAATGTATACTTAAAACTTAAAAGATACACACGTGGAATGTAGGCAGCACCGTAGCGTGAAAATTCTACAGCAGGGGCCAGGCATTCTACAGCCGGGGCAGGCCAATAGCGGGGGGTGGGGGGGGGGAGACAGGAAATAAATGTTACTAAGTAGAGCAAACAAGCAGAGGTCGCCAGACAAAACGCAGGGCCTGAATGTAGGCCCTATTACTTAAAAGAAACAAACGTGGAATGTAAGCCATATTAGTTCAAAGAAGAGCACTACAAACACATACAAATTTGATGGTCGTGTGGTAAAGCTCTCTCCCGGGTTTGATCTCCGGTGGGAACCAAGGAAAATTTTTTAGGTTATCAAGAAAGTTTCCTCCATGTTTTTCGTTGTGCCTCCAAGGGCATTACACTTCGGGTTGAAGTTGGGATATAAACTACCCATTAGTTGCTTATTTTATATGACAGATAAGCATTTCATCCTCCAAAAAATGTTCATAGTAATGTTTATGTCCGTATTAGTGGGCCCAGAACAATGCATGTATCATGGGACAAACTATTTTATTGTAGGGTATTGGCTGCGCAATATTTTCATTACAATTGTTTATTGAAAGGTAAGTTGAGATAATGTGGATATGCTACTGAGAAGCTATGATCTTCCGCCATACACCCATTTGAATCAGTTTCGACTATGTCTAGCTTTTAAAATTGGTCAGGTGGAAAAATAACGGATCAATCGATGATCAATCGTTTTTGTTTTAATTGTTGCATTATGGGACAAATTTGCTTTTGTCCATACAAAATCGGAACAGTTTTTGATCTTAAGTCGGTCAAGGTCAAAGGATTGATTAAAAAAATATAAAAATAAATGTTAGGCCTATACGTTTTTGAGTTACCTGCGAACTCCAGATGTAGGCTATGTTATGAAGACAGATAACAATTTAACATGGCTGACACTACAGCAGTCATGGTTGTCGACAATGAGAGTCGGGGAAGAGAACATTATAAGATAGTCTTGTACTTTATCAATTATTACATTATTGGACACCATGACTCAAGACGTCAAGTTAGGCTTTACTGACTGAGGCTATTTGTTTCAGTATCATTCTAATTTCCCAATCTAACGAACTTTGACATTTTTGTTGATAATCTGTTAAGGTTTTATTTTTTAAACCTATTTAACCTTAATCTACATTGTGAACTATAAGCTTTTGTATATAATACATTTTCTGTATCACCAGCTACCGAACCTTGGACTCGCACAAAAAAGGACCTGTATGTGATTTGTCTCCCTTGTGACACTTTCCAGTGACTAAATCTACATCTTTAGATTTGTATGCATTTCTGTAGTTATTCTTTTTTATTTTAAGGTAAATACATCAGCATGAGTATGATGTTTCAATTTATTTTACTTTATTTATGGATTAAAAATATTGACTTCATATTTTAGGCTGAATTAATTTTTATTATGTAAATGCAAAAACGATTTCTTTCTAAGTTCATTTATATAAAAAAAAGGTTAAAATGGTGAAAGTTATCTACCTTTTTTGAATTTTCAAAATTTATTGCTGTTAATTAGTTCATCTTAACATTGCAATTTTTTTTTTTAGAAAATGTCAGTTGTAGAGAAAAGAGAATGCCGCAATTTGTATCCACAGATTGAGCCTTTTGATACTGGATTTTTAAAGGTGTCAGAGATTCATACAATTTATTATGAACAGTCAGGAAATGAAGCAGGAAAACCTATAATTTTTGTGCAAGTATTTTAAAAAGAAAATTCTGAAGTAATAGATCAAAAATTGTATTCTGAGTACTGCTTAAACAAGTTTTCTTTTCTTTTTTATAGTCATGGAGGTCCAGGTGGCTGTACAAGTCCTTCCGACAGATGTTTTTTTGATCCCTCATTTTATCGTATTATTTTATTTAATCAGAGGGGAGCTGGCAAATCTACTCCACCAGCTGAACTTGAGGTACTAACAGCACAATATTCAAAATTTTCTTTGAAAATAAAAACCACTAACATTTTTATATTTTTTTTGGTTGATCTAAGCAAATTATTTCGGAGGGATTATAATTTTTCAGAAAACAATTATATGAGAGATTTTTTGTTATATTTAAAAAAATTAATTTAATATATGATTATTAATTAAACAATATGGTACCTTTTTTTATTCTATAGGAAAATACAACATGGCATTTGGTTGATGATATTGAAAAGCTGAGGAAACATTTGAACATAGATAAATGGGTTGTCTTTGGTGGAAGTTGGGGCTCAGCATTATCCTTAGCATATGCTGAAACACATCCTGATAAAGTGAAGGCGCTCATATTGAGAGGAATATTTACTTTAAGAAAGTACATATATTTATATGTTAAAAAATGAGTTAGCTAATTTTTGTCTCTTCTATTAAATTACTGCTTATCAGATATTAAACCAACATATTATTTCAACATAATGAAAACATGTAGATGAATAGGGGCATATTTTTTTTTTATTTTATTTTTAAAAAAACAGAGAAGAGCTTGAATGGTTTTATGAAGGCAAGGGAGCTAACATGTTGTTTCCAGATTATTGGGAAGATTTTGTCAATTTTATTCCTGAGGTATTTATTATGAAGAAAATTAGAAAGTAAAAATAAATTCTTTTTAGTATTTGTATCAAGGTCATTAAAATCATAAAATTATATTTGTTATATTTGAAAGTAAAAGTTACTGCAGATTTAAACTAAATGCTGTTTTTAAAATATATATATATATATATGTTGCTATGTAGATGTATTAGTTTTTTGCTAGATCAGGTTGATTTCTAAATGCTTTTTATTTACTACTTCACAGGTTGAAAGGGGATCCCTGATAAATGCATATTACAGACGTTTAACATCAGTTGATGATAAAGTGAGAAGTAAAGCATCTCAGATTTGGTGCAAATGGGAATTGGCAACTTCATATCTTTTTACTAATAAAGAACAAATAAATAGAACATTCACTCAGCCATTGTGGGCACTTCAATTTGCCAGAATTGAATGGTTAGTATTTTACTATTATAAAAAACAAAACAACTGTCAACATAGTATTTCAGAAAACGTTATTCTTCTACTGTTATTTTTTCTTTGTATTTTAAGAAGTAAGTAAAAAAGCATGGGCAAAAGTAAAAAAAAATAAATTTAACGCAAATTAGTCAATAAAATATGAATAAATTAAAAATTTCATCCTGAAATTAACTTTGAAAGATGATGAATATTAAATTTTGTCTCCTCATCTGCTGAATAACATTGAATTTATCTACAGCCATTACTTTGTGCACGGTGGATTTTTTCATTCTAAAAATCAATTAATCAAAGATGTTAATAAAATTAGGCATATTCCCGCAACTATCGTTCAGGGTCGTTATGATATCCCATGTCCAGTAGACACAGCTTGGAAACTTCATAAGGTAAATAATAAAAAACCAAATTAGAAGAGAAATTGAGCTATCATATTTCATTTAAAAGTTGTCTATGTAAATGTGCAATGTCTTTAAAATTATGGAATATAATTTTAGCTAAAATATATATTTTGCAAATGACAAGTTTTTTTTTTCAAGTAGTAAAAAAAGTTCCTTTAGCCCTCACGGGCCATCGGGGCAGATGAAGTGTAGAATTCATCTGTTTCAGTAACCTCGGCATATGAAGGGATTGTGTGGTTAGCACAATGCCCAGCCGCCTTTACTTCCCCAACTTATAGTCAGACTTTTATAAAAAAAAAATGTACATATTTTTCAGAGCTGGCCTGAAGCGGAATTCAAGATAGCTTCAGATAGTGGCCACAATTCCCAGGAGCCAGCCACTTTGTCATTTTTGATAGAAGCTACAGACCAGTACAAATACTTATAGACTTGGAATCATGAAAAAAAATCATAACTCACTAGATATGACAAAAAAAAGAGTTGGTTCCGAAAAAAGAAAATTTTAATTGTGGATTATCAAAGAACTCAACAGTTAAACTATCAGTCATTTACTACTCAAGGTTTTTAACCGTTCTTTTTATCTAACTAATAATTTATGAGGCTATTTATTACTTTTTTTTGTTGTTGAGATATTAAAAGTGTGTTGAAAATAGTCTAAATGCTTGATCTAATTTTTAACCAGTCACTTCTTACACAACTATTTCGAATATGTATAATAAAGAGGAATTGTTTTTTTCTTTTAAATATAGAGTGGATTTCTTTTCATATTTTTTCAGATCAGTCTCATTCTTATTTACTTTTTAAAAATGCGATAATTCCTCTACAATGTATGAAATCCAAGTACATACATAATATATTTAATTAATAAAATAAATATTCCATTGAATATTCAGATTATTCATTAAAAGAGAATAATTAATAAAAGGAGCTGCAGTTTTAAATAAAATTTATTAACCTGCAAAGCTTCTAAAATTTAATATTGTATTCTGAAAGGTTTTAATGTGCTGAGATAACTACATTAATAAAACCAAGTAATGGTTAAAATTGATTAATAACACTGGTAAACAGTGATTTCATTGCCAGTGATATTTGAATCATTTTATACAAAGTCAACTATGCTGATTTAGAATATGTAAGTGCTTTTGCTAGATTGGCTCTATTTTACGAGATAATTAAAATTAATTAAATAATGTATGCACCGTGTTTGAAAATTGTCAAGAATTGCATGAAGTAAAATAGTATACTAACAAATACTAGTGAAAATGTTAATAGTCATGCAGAATTTTGTTTAAAAAGATATGTAATAGTGCTATAGAAGAAAACTTTCATTTGAAAAACTAATTATGTCTAATTAATTAATTAATATGTTTATTGTCTATGGTAATGCATTAGCAAATCACTGTTTGCTCGACTTCCTTTTGTGTGTGTCATTGGGGAAATTGCGCTGGAGGCTCCAACAGTAGTCAGCCATCATATTATGTCCCATCTTCCTTGATATCTCTCCTCCATTACCCTCATATCCTGATGGAACCTCTCGCCTTGTTCCTCACTGAAGTCCCCAAGGTTACCTGGAAATTTGTCTAAATGACTGTGCACGTAATGTACCTTGATGCTTATATTTGCTCCAATGTTTCTGAAGTTAGCGAGCATATCTTGTACCAGTTTTTCGTAATTCTCTGCTTTATTACCTAAGAAGTTCCTGACAACTGAAACAAAACTGTTCCATGAAGCTTCAAGGTGATCCGTGAAATCTGTAAAATTTTGATCGTTGATGAGTTTTCAAATCTGAGGACCGTCAAAAATCCCAAAGCCTTAACAAATTGTTTCATTAAACCTAATTTGATATGAAGCACGGGTATTTTGTGTATCCTGACTGCTATTAGGGGTTGTCGGTTTTTAAAAACCGGTTTTTTTTACAAAAGTCGGAGCATTCGACAACCGGTCTTTTTGCCTTTAAAAGTCGGTTTTAGCTTAGAACTTAACAAATAGCAAAAAATGTTGATACATTCCACGATATTACAGAGAAATCTAGGAAACTGCGACTTTCCAATGAACTCCCTCCTCAGTCCGACCTGTGTACATTGGCATTGATAGAAAGTAACTGTTGAGCGATACAAAAGAGAAAGCGTGCCCAAGTGGTTGAGGGGTAACTTGAGGATTGGATGGAGGTGAAGGGGACGGTAAATACAAATTGAGAGATTTAGTGCATCCGTTTCCTCGACCTGGAAAGAGGGCTAAATTCAAGTCGTTAACTAATTCCACAAAACAACCGATGTTTTTTTTAATAGCGCACGAATTTAGTGTTGACTTGCCGGAAGTATACAACTTGAAACGAGGGGGGGGGTATATAATCGGTGCCTCCCTAGCTCATCACTGAGCAATAGACAGAACGGGGCTATTTTTTTTTCAAGTTGACTAAATTATCCAACACCTCCACCACCACCACCAACCCGTCTAACATTCACATGGCAGGACCGTCGTACAGCCGTTGTAATGAATAGTGTAACTAATACATCTCAGGGATGAGCGGGGGTAGGTGGGGAGACAATTGTATGAAGGGAGGGGCGGGGAGTTTAACATTGGAGGAATGTTTTTAAACGGGCACTCGATGTGAGTCCATGTAGAGGTGTTTGTGTACTGTGTCGCATATATAGATAACGTTAGAAACTTATACAGAGGATGAGAGAAATGAAACACGAGAAAGAAAAGTCATGATAACAATGTGTTTAGTTATAAAGCAGTTTAAATAAATATATAGGTACCCAGTAGACAATAGTAGTATTTTTACTGTCTAAATAGATACTTTTTTTCTTGTATTTATTGTTTTACGTAAAAACTGGTAGACTTAATTACATTATCCTTCATTCTTTCTCATAAACGTTAATTAAATGCTAGATACATTGAAAATAATTATTGCTAGAATGCTTAAAATATCCGTTATTTCACTTATTTTATAGTAAAACCGAAAACCGGTTTTCGCCGGTTTTTTTGAGAAATTGACCTTCGACAACCGGTTTTTTCAAAAGTCGGTTTTTGTATAAGCCCTAACTGCTACCCAAGCAAGAAGTTTACCATTTTTAGATCAACACAAATTGACCACTGATGCTCATAATAACAGACTTTCTGCAATACTGTTTTGATATTCTCATACTCTTCTTTAGGTGTAGTTGAGTGAGCAATAGGAAGAGATGCGTAACGGTTACCATTGTGTATCAGAACACATTTCAAGCTTCTGATGGAACTGTCTATAAAAAGACGCCAGTCTTTGGAATGGTAGTCTTGTAGTCCCAATTGGAGCAGAAATCCAAGGATGTCATTACAGTAAACAAGATCTTCCTCTTGGCTGAAATATGGAAGAAGAAACTCTTCTCTTTTCCGAAAAGAAATTTTTAAAATTCTTGTTTGAGAAAATTTCTTTCATTGAGCCTGGACGCTAAAAGCTCAGATGTTTACTTGGGCATATTTAGGTATCGTATCAGGTCATTGAGTTCTTCTTGACTAAATGGTTGAGGTGTTGAAGAACTTCCTTCATAATCGCTTCCACTTTTTTCACCTGCCAAAAACTCCAGATCTTGCCCCTCGTCAGAGTCTGATGGTGAAAGCTCTAATAATCCACTAAACACTGGTATAGGAACTTCACTGCTATGTGGAATTGGTCTCCTGGTACCTTGGGTTATGAACGCTGTAGGTGATGAATAATGATGATTATGAACAACAATTATGAAACATTTTTGTTTATGGTAACAAACAGTGCTTCAAGTTATGAATGCAGGTAACAGAAAGAGAACAATGTTTAACATTGTAAACAATTGCATACAGAAGGCCATTCAGTACTCACAAAATTATGGGCCTTGAAGTCAATAACTTGGAGGAGCTAATTAACGACCACGGTGGAGAGCTCACCACAGATGAGTTTGTGGATCTTTAGACATTAAATAAGGAGCAGTCATCTGATGATGAGGAACTAGTGATGGTTTCAAATGCCAGGATTAAAGAAATATGCAGCAAGTGGGCAGCCATTGAAGACTTCATTATGAAATATCATCCAAATAAAATTGTTGCCAACAGGGCAGTAAGCCTGATAAATGATAATGTGATGGCCCAAAAAATTCTCCAGTAAAGGAAGCTGCCAAGAAATAGTGACATGAAACTCATGAAACTAATGATTGAGAATAGCAAAGAAAGTGAGAAATTTCCCATGATTGTTTTTTTGATAAGAAAGGAAGACAGAATATTTTTTTTATTTCACATTTAATTCATTTTGTTGTTTTCTTTCTATTATTTTAATAAGTGAAGTACTTATATTCTTTGCATTTTGATGGGTTAATGAATTAATGTTTAGCAATAAGAACGATTCTTGTATCTTGAAACCTGATTGTCTTTATAACCCGAGGTACCACTGTATATACATTTAGTTTGTTTTGATACTTAGTACATAACATTAGACGCATATGTAAAATAAAGAAAAAAATAGTTGGCTGTTTTTTTTTTAAAACTATCATTTTACTTACATTCACACTGATAAAAATCAAGGATTAAAATTGTAATGAAAGGCAAGAAATTAAATTACAAATAACAAAGTCAAAAATATGTGTTTATATGAATTACAATAATATTTATAAAATATACACAGTTTTTACAAAAAAAAAATCTAGACTAATAAGTGTATGATGATAAGAAAAGTAATACATGTATCAAGCTCACACCAAACCATGGCTAAAGAGTGAAAAAAAAAGGGGGATTTGCATTATTTTATATGTTTTGACTAGACCTAAGGGAAAAAAAAATTTACACTCAAGCATTTGAAAGCATGCAGTTTATTTAGAGACCTCACTGATGATAAAAGACACTAAAAAGTTTTTTTTATTTAAAACGTATTGATGAAAACTTTTGAAAATTAAAGCTAGGTATAAACACAGATACATATTTATAAATATATATAAACAGTACTAAAAAAGTATTTCCAAACATAAAGCTAACACTGTGCAAAGATAGTGTTAGTTATATCTTGTTCATAATATGAAGGTGGGAAGAAAAGTGTAGATAGAAAAATTAAAACAACTACGACAATGATTAAGATATGGAATAAGATGACAAATAACTTACTTTTATCTGAAAAAAAAAATTCATACTTTTTAAAATCAATTTAATAGTTGAAAGAGCACAGTAGAAAAAGAACTCTCTTTATGCAGTTTAACTCGTATAACTCAATATGCTTGGGAAAAATAAGTAACATCAAGCTATTCCAGACTGATCAGATGAAAAGACTTACTTTTTTTTAAAATTTCGGCTATACAGACTTATTTTAACCGGTTAATCAAATTATTTGCGATATATAGCAATGTGAATTTGACTGTACTTTTATTTAAAAAAATAAAACTTAGTTTGAATACAAGTTTTTGTCATCATTATACATTTTTAAACTTTATTATCAACTTAATAAATAATAATCATCACAAAAAAAAAAAACAGTTCAAGACAACAAAAATATTAGATACCGAAGCTTCAATATACATATGAAAAGTATACATGAAGTCAACATTCAAACATTCATTATGCTAATTTTTTATTCCATTCAGTTTTGTGCACATCAGTTCTATCACATATAATTCAGCTAATAGAACTCATACAGTGTTTCACAGTTAGCAACATCTTGTCAGAGAGAGCACATTGAAAACAGAATATACTACAAGGTAATGCTAAAGGCAACGAAGTCTGAAACCAGTATTATGTACATAAAGATTCATAGAATCTGGCCAAGTACATGAACTAATTTCTTTGTTGCATGAATGATAAAAAGTCGGACGCCAATACAGTCAGGTCTCAATTTGAGTCTGTAATATATACCACTTAACCCATTAAAAAGTTATCAAACATTTAAAAAATAAGACTGCTAAGAAATTTCCTATGAAATAAAAAAAAAACATTTAAAAAGATGTCAACATTCAATAATATTTCTTTTTATTAAAAAAAAAATGGGAGACTCAGAATAATGAGTTAAAGAAAAGTTAAATTGGCAGAAATGTGTTACCTCCCTTAGCTGGTAAACAAAACAAGACGGGATTCAGTATAAATTCTTACGCTGTTGATATGCAGGTTTAATAAAACTTAAAGTAGTTTTTTTGCTTTTTCTCTAAAATGATCATTAGTTGACCAAATATTGTGGAAAGTAATTTAACTTTTACAGACAATTACGAGAGATACTTTTTGGATGACGCTTCAGTTCATTAATAATGAATGTAATATACAGAGCAAAAATTAAGTTCACTATTTTTTTCAGTGACTTGTTACGTGAGATTTATTTTTGCAAAAAAAAAAAAAAAACCCATAATTCAATGTATGGCAAAATTTTTTTTTATGAGAAACAAACTACAGAAACTTTTTGAGTTGGGATTAAAAAAAATGTCATTAAATCAGACCCAACCGTAGATTTGATGTTAACATTTTTTTAAATGGAAAAAGGAAAGGGTGTCCATAAAGTTTCTTTACAGCTATTAAGATAAAATTACAAAAATAGAGAAATTAAACTTCAATAACTTCTCTTCATTTAGTAATAATTTCCACAAGTTGGTAAATTTATATTTGTATTACACGTACCATCTTGAAAATGCAGAGAAACCTTGTGGACACACCCGGCATCCAAACAAGGATGAAAGAAAAATAAAAATAAGATTCAAATAAAGACACAGAATTCAATGGACACATTTCCTGGTCCAATTAATTTTTTTTTTTTTTTACTATTGGTTTATCTTGACTAGATAATGGAATGTACCTACCTGTATTTAAAGGAAAAATATGTCCAAAAACACAGTCAACTATGATACTAATAATTTCTTATCAATATTTGATTGAAACTAGTTAATAAACTGCTCTAAAGGTCAGTTATCCCTCACATAATGACAGATTTTGCTCGAAGTGGTAAAAGCAAACAGCACTAAGGTGTAATCTTTAAGAGGTAGATGGCCAATGCTCATTGAAATAGGGCATAAAAAAATGCATCACAACTCATTCAGCTAATTAAAACAACTTATAAATGTTCACACAAAAAAAATATTAAAAACAAAGAATACGAATACACAAAATATGGAAATTGAAACAGATCTTACAGAAAATGTGTATTTTTGTGTTAATTTATTGCAAGTAAATATTTAGAAATAATAATTTAAAAAAATTAAATCATTAGCTAAAAAACATAACCCTGATAAAAAAAAATAGCATAAACAAAGTGACAGTATTAAGGCTAGACATTATTTTTCATGTCATGTCACACTCTGATGGTCCTTTTATATTCGATAAACATTTTTAGAATTTTTTAAAAGCAAAAATTAATCCCAAAAAAAAATGTAGTTGAGACAATGTTCATGGTGGACGATAACATCATACTGATATGAAAAGATGTTTTTTAAATTTTTATAATTTTGTTTGTTTTTGTATTAGTTTTCTATTACCACTACTGAACAAAAATTGCTTTACTATAAATGCAGAACCTACATTAAATATTGATTCTAAGAGACAGAAACAAAAATTTTTTTTAGTACAATGAGATCAATGATGTTAGAATTATTTTTTAATAAAGTTACAAAATTTCTTAACATTGACATTTGCACTGATAATGTTTGTATCAAATTAAAAGCACCAAAAATGACATCATGATGAAATATGCTGTTGTTTACATCAGAAACCATTAAAAATGTTTACATCAGCCATCATTATTAAATATATTTGCATCATAAATCATGATTTTTATATGAATTATTATATGAAAATAATAAAAGTACATAGACCTGTATATGAAAAGAGCAAATAAATACCATCATCAAAACTAAATGCTACATTTTTTTTTGTGTGCACATGTTTTCACAACTACAGTTTTAAATGACAGCAGAGATATACAACCACTCAGATTTAGAAGGCAGACAAAAAAGAGCATTTAATAGCAAGTTTCATTTTTCTAAAATTTCTTTTTCTCATTTTCGTGTGTCCATATTTAATATATTGAAAGCACGTTGTGATCAGTATATGACCAAGGATTATCCCTGTAATAATAGAGTAATGTAATACATTCTAACAACAGCATTCTGTTGCTGATCCATTCTCTGACATTTAACACGATTTTTTTTGTGAAAAGGATTTAACTGAAACGTAAAATGCATCGAACAAAATATAATTATATCGACAGCTAAAGCCTTCCAATGACGCTTAATAATTTGCATTTTTTAAAAGCAGTTTTTTTTTTATATACTGGCCCATAAAAATAATAAAGTACAACTAATGACAAAATGTATGTTGAATAAAAAAAATTTCAAAAAGGGTTAAGACATTGTTGTATCTAGTTCATGCTCGACTGTGTCCTCTTTAATTTCAGGCATGTGATCACTAGCTAACCTATTTCCAAGAACTGGGTGGTGCTGCCCAGGAGAAGGAGTGCTGGTGATGCTCGGTGGACTGCCATAATGCAAGTCGGGCTCTGCCAGAGGCGGCAGGCTGGAAAAGTCTGACATGCCATAACTGTCATCCTCACAATATATGCTGTGGGGATTTGGTGTATTTATAGTGACCTGATCTCCCAAGTTGAATGACAATTTGTCATCCCTGCTTTTAGGTTGTCCATAGTATGGCTCATCATAATCATCTCTAGGTATCACAGGTCTGGATATGTTGGAGGCGGAAGGAGCGTTAGGGCTGCAACCAAAATAAGTTTGAAACTGCTGTCTTTGAGGGAAAAAGGACTGTGGTCTGGCTGAACTATGTGCCCCCATATACTGGGTGCTCACGTTTATGCCTGGTGCTTCAGAGACAACAAATCGTGATCTGCCATCCGAGTGGCGCTGACGATGGTGGGTCTCATGGATATGCAAAACGCTCAAGCTCATATTACCAGACAGCAACTCTCTCTGGCCTTCATCCAAAACTCCTACCGGGTAAGTTGTGGACTGGAAAGAATCTGAGGCAGTGAGACTGGATGGAAAATTGTTACCGGAGGTCAAAGGACCATCAAGGTTAGATAACCCACCCCTGAGTTTTGGCGTCTGGCTAAGTTGAGGGCTGAAAGAAATAGCAGAGTTCTGCTGATGGGAAGAACTGAGATGCAGACTTGAGCCCATCTGTAAATGTGAAAAAAAAAAAACAATTATAATTCATTGAAAGTAAAAAAAAAATGACAATACTTAATGAAAAATTTTAAAACTTAAATAGGTTTTGAACTTACTGGTAAAATGGGTGCCATAGGATTAACATAGCCAAGACTTGGTAGGCTGATTGGATCAGCTATTATGCTGGTTAACACAGGTAACTCTTTTTGTACTTTTAAGAAAAAAAAATAAAGGCAAAAAAAAATGTTATGTTCATTTCAATATATATTTCTACAGCAAAAAACTAATGTCAACATATATATATATATTGTGTACCTTCTAGTTTCACTCCATTGATAAACATGTTGCTTTCTTGTGGCGGTTTCCATTCTGGGTTAGTCGTCTAAATGTAAAAAAGTATACAAATAAACAGTCATCATTAAGATAAAAAAAAATAATAAAAAAGATCACATCATACATACGTCTTAAAATTATAGTTAACCCCAGAAACCAAACATCAAAAAACTTACAGCAAAGTGCATAAGAGACAGTTCAATTTTCCCATTTTCTGCTTGCATTGTTCTACTGCCAGCTGTGGGGTCAACTGGTGCAACTTTCATCCACTAAAAACACAAAAGCCAGCCAATGAAATTATTGAGATAAATTCTAGACTTATTCTTTTAAAGGAAAAAAAAAGATTGAAACTCATGTATGTATGAATATTTAAATCTAAAACGTATTACAAATACACATACAGGTATTTAAACCTCTATTTTACAACTGTAAAATCTTCTGAAGACTGGGAAAAAAAAAATGATTGTTGTTTTTAAACTTATTATTTAAAAAAATGTGACCATTTACCTGAGGGTTACCATGTTTCTTAATGTCCATCTGCGCAAATGAGCAGACATCTCCAACCCCAGCAACTTCTACTGTAAAGCATCTAAAGAAGTCAACAATTTGTTGAGATTTTGGTCGTAACAGAAAAAACAACCAGAATGGAGTAAACAAGGGACTGAGTAACTCTTCAATGATGTAAACCTAATTTGAAAAAAAAAAAAAAAAAGAATTTAGACATTAATTATTTCATAGCTAAATTTCATCACCACAAAGTGCTTCAAAATATTTCACTACAATATTTATAAACATCAACAGTCATTTGCCTCTTAACCCTGTTTTTTCATAAATTCATCACATTTTTTAAAAAAATCTCGCAACTTAAGGATTCATTTGATATCATTAACACTAACAATCAGTCTGGTAGCGAGTTTGTACCAGTCTTATAGTGAATGCCAAAAAGTAGGTCTACAATATATACTAAATTTTTTTATTATGGTTCTATTTAGAAAAGATAAAATGTAAAAACAAAAGTTAAGAGCTGATTGCTAAAAAATAAATGCAGGTTTTGAGAAGCAAATAGAAGACAATTACATTAAGTGATTTCTTGAAAAAGACAATATCTTTCCAAAATCACTTAGTCACTGAAAAATTTTTTTTTAAAAAGAATAATTCATTTTAAAATTAAAAGATGTCAATAATTACTGGAATAATAAATCACAGTTTACTATAAAGAGTATATTTATATATTTAAATTTATTTACACATATTTATTATAATTTTTCTAACCCTTGCAAGATAAATATTAGAATTCTAATTTTTATAATAGTTCAATTTGAATGATACAATATAATAGTAATCAAATTTTGAAATTCATTACTTTTTAAAATCTTAAAGCATTACTGTTAACAGTTTACCAATTTATACTGAAAGAGCATGGCAAATTCATCTCTGACAAAAGATGTGTGGGCACGACCTTTCCAATGATCTGGCATGTAGTGTATCTGAGCCAATATACTCATCATCAGCCGCTCAGGACAAAATACTTCATTCTATTATAGATACAGAAACAGACAAAAAAAAATATTAGTACAAATTTCTTTTTTTTTTTAATATCAAATCAAACAGAATGCAATATTTCAGATAAATGAATGCAAATTAATTACTTCAAGATTTAAAAAAGATAATAAACTATGATAAAAGCCAATAATGTTGGTCTTCAAATATTTTTCTTACCTCATCAGGAATCAAAGATGAACAAATAGTTGCAACCATACCTATGTAAGATAATAGTAAAATATACTAGCAAAGTAAGAAATGAAATAAAGGAGCAAATAATGTTTAAAACTATTAGGAAAAAAAAATTGATGCCTCACCACAGATAGAAGCAACAGTGAAAAGATGCTCTACTTTGGTAACATCATTAAAGTCCAATATGCCCAGCACAAACAAAACAGCAGCAGGAGCACCAGCAAAAAATGCAACATACCTTTGAAGAAAAAGTACACCATAGCTAACTATTTTTTTTAACTTTCATTAGATACACACAAAATAATACTTATGAGATGAAGCTAGGTAGTTGGGGCGAGATCGCATGCAATAAATCATAATGATTTACAGTGCATAAAATGGGGGGAAAATTTCACCAAACCGAGCACAGAGAGGTCAAGTTCAGTAGAGACAAAAAGAAAAAATACAATTTTTTACAATACTGACAGTGTGGAACTGACTTCGAGCAAGATGATATGAAGGGGGATTCAACACACATTGTGTTTTTACATTAAATATATTTCAAAATTTGGACCGTATTTATAATAAGAAATTCTAATGCGCAGGTGATAATTTAGGGATAGAAAAAAAATTGGGGTTAACTCCACATTTTCTTTTTCTGATGCACAAAAAAAAAAAGAGAGGAAAAAAAAAGGTTGTACCATCCCTCCTCCCCAATTTCAGCACAACAATAAATTATAAGTTCCAGTCAATTTCATTATAACAGCATTTTATTGTATTACTCTGTGATAGTTAACCAAATTAGAGAAATTAATGACTTACTTGGCCAAGATAATAAGAGATGGAGAGGTGAAACTGTTCATATACATTTTGGAAGGAATGTAAGCACGGTTCAGCCTGTGAGAAAAATAATTTATGTACAATGTTTAGACTATTAAGACAATACACAATTATCTAAAAATATTCCTGAAAAAAATCAGCAAATTGGTACCTAGCATTCAATTCATGATCCAGTTCATTAAAATGCCTCAGATAAAGTCGTCCATAATTTGCCCTATGAAGAAAGCAAACATTTTTTATCATTTAAAGGCGAGGAAAAAAATTATATATACATTTAGCTGTAAAAGTTATTGATAGAATGAACACAGTTTATAATTATGGGATACCTACAAGAAATATTAAATATCTAAATAAAAAAATAAGTAAAAAAAAAAACAAACTAAATAGAATGGTAGAAATAAGAATATGCCTAAATACCATTGTCTTGATCCTAAAAAACTCGGTGAGCGCTTTACAAACTATAAGAAAAAAAAGTATGGATTATGATCACTTTCTTGGAAATTAAAAAAAAAATTTCATTATACGTGTATCTAGTGATAAAAATTCCCTAAGGGCTGATTGGGGCAGATAAAGTGTAGAATTCATCTGCTTCAGTAGCCACGCTATACTGAGGGATGGTGTAGCTAGCAAACTTTCCTTGGTTATCACAGGGATCGAACCTAGTCTCCGAGATCCACAGTCAAGTATCTACACCACTTGGCCATTCGTCCCCACATAAAAAAGTAAACATTCATGTTATTTGTTTTAAAAATAAGAAAACAGCATTTAATTATGTATATATGACACAAAAAGAATGGCAGCTATTGAAATACATTAATATATTGATAATAGACATGACAGCAAATGGCGATCCATTTAGCTATGTCCTAAACAATGAGGATAGAAGGGTATGCTCACAATTCCTTGTAATAAAATATTTGACTTTTATTTTTTTATAAAGGCCACTTTGACACTATAAAAATAAATAAAAACAATACTCACATCAGCATACCGGAAAAAGAAGTAGATTATTTGATACAAAAAGATGAACGGGCAAAGAACCAGATTCAACAATGCCAGGATCCCTATGTGGGTGGACAATCTAGTAAATAAAGAATATAAAAACCAATAAATTTCAGTTTATAAGAAATTCTATAAAGACAATTTTTTTAGATAAAGATTTTGGATTTTCTCACCTATCAGTCAGAAATTTTTTCTTTTGACTGCTCTTGTATTCTTCTCTCATAGTATAACTGTTTACAAAGATCGACCAAGGGCTCCCTTTAAAAAAAAAGAGTGACCAATTAAATTCAACATTAGTTATTATTAAATAAAAGTGATGGGATGCATAATTTATCAATATTATTAATTCCCAAAGCTAAATAATAGCTTAAGAATGGAGGGGAAAAACAGGCTTAGTCATAATAGGAACTATTTTCCTGCTATCTACATAATGATAATCTCTATTAAATTAACTGTAATAGGAAAAAGCTAAGATAAGTTAAAAAAAACTTGATCAATATAATAAAGAGTACATATACATGTATGACGTTATGTCAAAAATTAATTTTTGTAAACCGTAATATTTTGTGACTATGCTTATTTTTCTTGTGGACTTCTCAATTGATAACTTACAGTACAGAAGTACATCCAAGTTAAATCTCATTCCATGGGTCAAAATTGCACTGAAATATGGTGGAATAGTTTCAGTTAAAAAAAAAATCACTCAATAATTAACAACATTTAAAAAAAGTGAAATCTCATTTTTTAATCTTAAAATATTACAATGTGGCTATAAAAAATGTTGCTACTCACTGTTCTCCAACAAATGGCACTCTGAATTTTAAAGGCAATAAATCTTTATTAACCATTGCCACAAGGTAGTTTTTGAACCTCAAAATTCTGTGATAAATATCTGAGAAAATATTTAAAAAATATGTTTTATTTCATAATGAAAATTAAAAAGATAAAGCTCCCTTAATTTGATAAAATCTATGTATAAATAATAAGTAGTTGTAGGTAAAATCTAAACTTGGTAGGTCCTGAGTGAAAATCTCACCACTGTCTAATGAATATATTTTACGATGACATCCATGGAATTGTTACTGAAAGGGAGTGATTGAAAGACCATTCTGATACAAAATTGTTTTTAGGCAAGAACAAGAAATTTCATCGATATATAGATGTAAATTTAATAACTATTACTGCAAGAATATCTGAATGCCTAAAATACTTTAAGGGAGGTGTCGGGTAATAAATCAAGAAAATATTTTCATATTTGTACATTTTGAGCATTTTCACAATCACTCAAATAAATTCTAAATACACATCTGTGATTAGCTAGAACAAAAAAATTAATACATGTATCAGATGGTTGCACCAGAGTACAAGGGAAAACAAAGTATCAATGGTCAATTTATGAAAAACCTTTATTTTAAATAAATCCACTCAAAAATAGAAAAAAAAAAGCTCAAGAACTGAAGAAAGGAATATAGAAAGCTAAAGAGCAGAAAACATTTCTCAATAGCTGAGTGATACAGACATCACCACAGAAAGCAAAGTAATTACAATCAAGTTTTTATTCCAGCTGAATTTTTCATTTCACTTCACACATACCCAGCTGAGTAAGCTCCTGTTTATGGATACAAATTTGCTGTTCCTTCTGAACTTCTAAAAGCCTCAGTTGAACTTCATGCCAAGTCATGTTGCTTAAGTCACGCTTTAAAAAACAAGGCAAATTTACTACCAATCTTTTTTTTTTATTTGAGCATTAAATCATGATCAGTATAAAAAATTCAGCCAAGTAATTTTCAATTAAAAATAATTAAAAAACTTGTCATTTATGTAACATATTTTTAAAAAATCATATCACTATGAGAAATTAAATTTTAAAACTTACTGTTTCCGTATTTAATGCACTGATAAAGAAATTTCTTGTGCGTAAATAATTACTAAAATTAAATGCCATTTTAATACTTCGACCAATCAGAAACAAGAAACACAAAAACAGCAGCAACCATGTTATGAAGGAGAATCTGAAACAAAAAATAACAAAGGAAAAGGTTAAAATAAAATTATCAATACAAAAAAGAATAATTTTGAGAGATTTTGGTTAAACAATCAAAACTGAATGAAAAAAAAAAGTCCAGAACAAAACTTTTAAAATTAACTTAATCCCTTCCTTTTTTTTTTAACAAAATATTACACAAATTGATGAAAATAAATCTATGTTCTTTCTGAATAATCTGAGATTTTTAGGTTATGAAATTAATTTCTCGATAATTTACATTGCTGGCAAAATAGAATGAATGTCCAGTAATGAATAAATAGAATCTTTTTTTTTCTTGATGAAAACTAAATTTTATGAGCATTTGTGTACACTGAATTGATTAAAACAGAAAAAAGCCTCAATTACTTAGAGACGCAAGTTCCCAAGGGATAGGTGATGTCACTGAATGTTTTTTTCACTGTTGAATTATGTGGAATCTCATCAAACAGCTCTGCATAGTTGACACACCAGCTCAAATATGTCATGAAAAGTGCAACAAAGATAAATTGTCTGCAAAAGAGAAATGCTTACAATTAAGTAGGTTATACAGTGTAACTTGAAGTATTAATGTAACATATTCAGATTTGAATTCTCCACATCAAAATATCATTACTAATTAAACCTTTAAACACAAAAAAAAGGTATATTTCATACAAAAATTACTGATAATTCAAGGTATTACTAACACGAGTTGCAGCATTTCAGACAGAACCATATTTTGGAAGCCATGTCTTTGATGGTATTCATACACACTAGTAAAAAACTTATCAAGATCATCAACATGATTCCACTGGGCTGTAGATAATCAAGTTCATACTTTAATTTTCATATAAAACAACTTTGTATAATATAGATAGTTTCAAATGCAGGTTTACATTCGTCAATGTTTATATGAAACAAGTTTGTTGTTAATAGATAGTTTTCAATGCAGGTTTACACTTCAATTTTAATAATAAAAAAAAAACAATTTATGCATCATATGTTTATTCAAACTTTACACTTTTTAATTTTCTAAAAGAGGTTTCATGTAATGCACTTGGTACAAAACTAATAATACAATTTGATCAAAAACATCTCAACTTAGTTAAAATGAGGCTAATTAGGTTTTCCTAGAAACTTTGTCTCTTTAATACCTTTACACCATAATCTAAAAACTCCACTAACTTTTATTGACTTCTGGGCTCATGTGGACTAAAAAGCCTTGTTCTTCATGTAAACTTATATCACTGTCTTCTTCTTCCTCATTCTGCCTGTGCTGTTCAAGTGGTCGAAACTGAGTTGGATGAGTTCCTAAGGCCTGATATTCTATTTCTTCTGAATCTGATGCCATATTAGAATCTTAATGAACCTGGAAAACATAAAGCAGATTACTATAAAACATGTACTTTAAGATATCTGTTAAGTAGACAATGTCCTAGTTATTGGCATAACCTAGTTTCTTTTCATGAGGATTCTGTATTATCAACCCTAAATTGGATATAAGATTAAAACAACACCTCTTATAAAGTCTTTTCATTTAATTTATATTGATGCTCTTTAAATGGATACAATCTTTTGTAGGGGAAATGTCCAATTTATTTTGCTGATAATTATATCAAATTATTTCTGCTGGTAGTCTGAAGAATGTATTCTTTTTTGCGTTCAAATATTGGCACATTAGAAAAAATAAATACATGTATATGAACTAAAAATCTGCATATGTTTAGTAACCTTTTTCTAAGCTGAGTGGTCTTAGGGACTTCAGAAAACATTTTGACACCAAGACAAAGTAAGACTTAAACCTAAAATTAAAGTCCACAATCATGTGCTCTCCAACACAGTCTCACAGTGTTCCCAAACAAAATAAAAAGAAAATTATTTTTTTATTTGTAGCCTTAACAATTTAGGCCTACTCCAATGTGCCAAGCCTTAACAAAAAAGGCCTAACCCAACGACCATGACCAAATAAATACAGTATAATGTTCATCGGCGGCGGAACGAAATATTTTAAGGGGGGGCAAGCCAAAATTCAAGGGGGGGCGGCGCCCCCCCTTGAAAATTTAAGGAGGGGCAAGACAAAATATGACCGAAAGACAAATTATACTCCACTTAATTCTATAATAGAATATAGTAATTCTGTAGCAAGTATTTAATCGATATTATTAAAACATAACATATTAAAAAAGATAAAAATGAACATTGAGCACTTCTGTCGTCAACTGATTCGTAATGTCAGTTTGTTTGCAAATTTAATAGTGAAATTAGATCAGAAAATTACTGATAATTATCATGAATGATGATGAATATGAAACCGGAAACGGGAAACTCAATAAACAAAACGTAATTTATGAAAAGATAATAAATAATTGTATTTTCTTTAAAAATTACATTTGCCGTCATTCGGTAGATGGCAATACTTCTCTATACTTATAAGACGCATTTTCTATCTGTCTGTCTGTTCCCTTAAAACTCAAGATCCAGACAACCAAATAACGTGAAATTTGATACACGCAGTGGCGCAACCGGGGGGATAGCAGGGGGGGGGGGCTTGAGCCACCCCTCAGGCCAAATCATCAATACATAATTTGCGTTATAAAGTTACAAAAAAGACTGTCAAACTGTCTTTTTTCAATATGTGAGCCCCCCCCCCAGCATTTTTTGCTGGTTGCGCCACTGGGTACACGTACACAAAATTACATGGGGAATGTTCTTAAACAGGTTTCGTTTCATCTCAATGGGTACTTTAATTGTAATTAATTATTTTGGATATCAAAGACATGAAAATTGGTAAACTTTTACCCCGATTGCAGGTTTTACGAGCTTCTCTCCCACATAGCTAACTTACTATAAATATGATCGGTACGGGGAACCAATATCACATTACTTACTACATTATTACATTCCATTCCTTCATCCATAGGAATTGTCATCTTTTGATACAGTCATGCCTAAGAGAGAGAGAGGGAGAGAGGGAGGAAAGAGGGAGGGAGGGGAGGGAGAGAGAGAGAGGAACTGCCAAAAATGTTGTGTATCACATTGCTTAAAGATAAATGTACCCTTTTATTGCAATTTGCATGCCCTTTTTTACGCGTCTTATTTTAAATCTTAATTAAACGTCAAATTACGCTTCTTAAATAAACAGAAAACATTATTTTAAACCCGGGCAAAGCCGGGTACTTGCAACTAATTTTAAAATATGCCACAACAACTCTCAATAATGTGATTACTGTAAAATGTCAATTAATTATAATTTCTTTCAAATATTAAATTTAAGAAATAAATCAAATGAATTATGAAAATGAAAATGATACATATAAACTAAAATGAATTACATAGTTAAAAAAGTTAAAATTTTAGGGGGGGCAGACTGGAAATTCAAGGGGGGGCGCCGCCCCCCCTTAAAAGTTTTAGGGGGGTCCGCTGCCCCCCCTGCCCCCCCTGCTCCGCCGCCAGTGATAATGTTATATTATATTTATAATTTATTGGTCAAGTGGATTTATAAGCACTGATTAATTGGCAATTCACTAATTCAAAACTGGCTTAGTCATACATAAGTTAGACATAAAAAAAAATAGATAATTAAAATAATGTTCACCTTTATATACACAAGAAATTGTAAATTTGGTCATACAATATAAAACTTTTCATTTAGAACAGCTGTGTCAGAGAACAAAAAGCCAGGTATACATTTATAACCTACTAACCCAATTCTGCTAACAACAAACATTTTAGACTAGTTACTGGTGAGTGATTTAGTTTTTAGTACAGTACTAATAGAAATGCATACATTTACTAATAAGTAACTATTTTAAAAAAGTATTTATCAAATTAAAATCAATATGTGTAGTTTAAAAATTAAAATCCAGAAAAGTATTATCTATACATTTGATCCGTATGCTTCATCAATATATTTTTTTTAATACAGGCTATACATTTTCTAGGAATACATGATTGCATAATAAAAACAAACTCTTACACTAGTGTGATTCATGATTGATGACCTCCTTAAGAATAGACTCTTTTTTCTGATACAACTAATACTTATTAGTAAGTGAAAATTCATTGATGTGTGTTTATATTATCATGATAAGACATTATTAGTTTATTACGCTATATTTTGACTTTCGCGTTTGTTGAATCTTCTTCGCAGCTGATCAAAACAAAGATTTTAATATCCGCAGCAAATAAATAGTAATAATATGAATATTATGAGCATACAGCTATTTTAGTTTAAAACATTTAATTTAGTTTTTATCAAATGATTAAGCTGATGCTAAAATATTTAATTTACGGTAATTATTTATTCATTGTTTTGTCAACTAAAACCATAGTAGTCTCGTTGACCTTTTCCTTTATTCTTTAGTCGACCTCTTTAGCTGTTAGCATAGTTTAGTAGGCATAAACCTGTGACGTGATATTGTTATATATATAAATAGCTTGTGCATTGTATTTGTAACCACCACAGAATGTATATATTATTGGTTACCACTGAGATCATAGTAAATAAAAACTGTTGTTGTCGATTACTTGATTACACAGTTAACACATCAAAATCAAAGCGTTTGTCTATATATCTATGGTACAAACCATAGACATGCTATAGTCATAGACATTACCATAGACATACTCTATGTCTATGGTGCGAACAATCCCTGTTTTCGTCCTAATAGCGTAACTACCACTTTCCCGTGCCAAATAATGATTAAATAAGAGACACCCCTACCTAATTACTCCACTGTTTCATTTCAATCCCTGGTTTTAAGCGCGGGGCCTAGGGTGAGTGTCCATTGCGGGGCCTACATTCCTAAATGTTTGCTTTCTATTATCCCGAAAAACTTTATTTGCAACTTCCACCCCACCTTTGATTTTATGCTCCATGTAAACAATTTGAAGCAGAGAACTTGTCAATCGCGTGCAATTAGAGTGATTTAAATATAATTTAAGTATGTACCTACGTACTGATAGTCCACATTCACCGCGTTCCGGTTGAAATTGAAGAAAACTGCAGACTGCATTACAAATAAATTTTTTGCAATCTTGTCTTTTCGGTATAAAACTATTATTTATTTTTACGTTATGTGTTTAACGTCCCTATTGGTTTAAGATTTGTCTTTTTAAATATGTAATATTGCTAATCATCATATTAATTATATCATACAATATATTTGATATTTAAAAATATCTCTCAGACTCATTCTAATTGACTCTATTGACTCTTTAACTTACCAGTTAGTGAGTTACCGTCTCAGTGTGCTGTTTGTTAACTGTAGAAGTATGTATCATTGTATGCTTTCAATTTATTGTATTAGATTATTTCTGAATATGATTTTTATTATCATGACATGCATGATGTACAAGTATTTAAAATTTTAGTAATATTTGAATTGAAACTTAATGAATTTTCTTAACTCTTTCATTTGACAGATATGACAACTGACCTGATTCCTGATTCTCTTTGAACTAGAAGAGTGTAATTATTAAAATAAACTGGCTTATTTACAGTAATGAATCCTCTCACACAACAACAAGTCGTAAGTTTTTAATTTAGGAGTAAAATTATCTACTACATAAAATCCCTAATCTCACTTTTGTTAGATACTTTTTTTTAGGTAAAAATGAATCTATTAGACTTTTAGAGATAATTATTTTTTAAATTCACCTTGCTGAAAAATATCTGGACCTTCTATAGTCTTAATCAAAGGATGTTTACATCAACCAAGGCTTTTTTTTTTACAAGCTTTTTGACTAGTTATAAAATAACATTAAAATAGTAATTATGCACCCTTGCTATATATAAAAAAGTGTCTTACTATTTGATATTCTTAGCTTATTAGTAAAAATGTAATATTTTCTCTTTTAATTTCACATTTCCTATCCATAAACTCTCAAAATAAGTAAATAAAAAAAAAAGGCAGCTAATTTTTTTATTGCCAGCTGACCAATATTCTTGATTTAGCCATTTTTTAAACTCAATGTTAATAATCTGTTTTAGTCAGACAAGATTTTAAGAAAGGAAAAAGCAAACAGGAAAAAATGGTTTTGTTTCATTATATTTTTGACCATCTTGTGAAGACAGTCATGAATACCGATTAAATATGAATTAAAATACTTCAGAAATGATTTTCAGATTATAATCAATTAATATTGGATATTAACTTATTTGCTTATGCTACTTCTTTGGCATATTGATCATCTATATATTATAGTACCACTATGTTAATGATAACTTTAAAAAAAAATTAATTTAAGAGAGGTATGATGCCTCCGACGACAATGCCTGTTGTTGATCGAGAACGAATTTATCAGTGGATCAATGACCTATCCTCACCAGAGACAAGGGAGAATGCACTTTTGGAACTAAGGTTGTTTTTTTTTACTCAGTATATATATATATATATATATATATATATATATATATATATATATATATATATATATATATATATATAATTTTTAATTGTGGTTAAAACATAGGTAATTTAACATTGCTTAGTGATTACTTTACATTGTTATTTATTATTTGCTGTTTAGAAATATTCTTAACTGATTTTGATGTCTGTTTTTTAAGCAAAAAACGTGAAACAGTAAATGATCTAGCCCCTTTGCTGTGGCATTCATTTGGCACAATAGCAGCCCTTTTACAAGAAATAATTCAGATTTACCCGTGTATTCTTCCACCAGTACTTACAGTAAGTATGCTTTTATAAAAATCTGTATAAAGATGTGTCAATTAATCTAAAATGAATATTTCTTGTGGCTTTGAGATTGAAACCCTTATCAACATGGCGACTATCACATGTTACAGCCACTGTTACTGATGCCACTCAACTATATAAATTATGGTGTTTCTATGACAGTTTTAATCTCATCCCTGGTTAAGATGTAGAAATGGGAAATACAAAACTGTGTGGGTGAGGAGATGGGGGGAACAAATGAGGCTGGCTCTTAGTCCAGTAAAGAAATTTTACATATTTCTGTTTATTTTGTGATTTCAAATTATAGGTTTTTGATAAACAAATGCTGTTGCTTTTTACCATTTATTTCAGGCATCTCAGTCAAATCGTGTATGCAATGCCTTAGCTCTTTTACAGTGTGTTGCCTCTCATCCTGAGACTAGATCAGTATTTTTGTCAGGTAGAAAGCTATAATTACTTGTCATTTTAAATAAAAAAAAAAACTTTTAAAAAGCTGATTCATAAAAAAATAAACTAATGATTATTTTTCAACTCAACAGCTCATATTCCTTTGTTCCTGTATCCATTTCTTCACACTGTTAGCAAAACCCGTCCATTTGAATACTTAAGGCTCACAAGTCTTGGAGTTATTGGTGCTTTAGTTAAGGTACAATGGCTTTAAATTAAATATATTATTAGTAAAAGTATAGTTCCCTTAGCTTAATAGGTCATTGGGGCAGATGAAATGTAGAATTAATCTGTTCAGGACTTGAATCTAACCTATTTTTGACCATTACTTGAAATCTGTTAGCTATTTAATGTTAGAATATGGAATTGAATCATATTTAGTAGTTTCCATCACTAATGAGAAAGCTTACTAATAAAAAGAATAAATAATCTACTTGTTGGTTAAAATTTAATCAATGCTGATCCATTAGTTCGCTGTTTTTAATTCCTGTTTACCAGACAGATGAACAAGAGGTGATCAATTTCCTACTCAATACTGAAATAATTCCACTCTGCTTGAGAATTATGGAAGGTGGAAGTGAACTTTCTAAAACAGTAAGTTTTATTTTTTAATGCTCATATAATTGTGGACTTATTACATATTTATTTCAATTTAAAAAAAAAGGACAGACATGAAGTAAATTACAGTATTAGTGTATCACAATTGTTAGTTGGTATATTATCTTGATTGACATTAGTTGTTATAATTTAATCATTAGGGCTAAGATTTTCATGTAAAATCTTGTTCACACTTTAATTTTAAAGCTATAGATTGAGACTATTGCTTACAGCATTTATTCCAAAGAAGGTAGATAAGTAGCAATTTTGTGTTTAGCACTCTCAAATATGACAATATGGTTATGAAATTACAGTATTATGTTACATATTGGACTGAGAATCTATATTATTCTGATTTAAACAGTGATATATACGATGTTATACAGATTTGTATTTTTTAGGGTATAAATATATTCATAAATCTACCTTCTAATTCATAGTAATCTAAGCTCAATTAATCGTGTTTAATAAATTGGTTGGAAAATTTCTGGGAATAAGTTAGCAAGAATGATTTTATTTTGAATAATGTTTAATCTTTCAAGCTTCAAAATGAATACACAAAATCATTCTATTTGATTCTCACAGGTAGCAACTTTTATACTGCAAAAAATACTTTTAGATGAAACTGGATTATCATATATTTGTCATACTTATGAGAGATTTTCACATGTGGCAATGATTCTGGTAAGTTTATATAAGTTAATTTAAAAAAAAATAGATATAATAATTAAAACTATATGATGAATATGTTATACAGTTTATTCGATGTGTGAAATTATTTAACATTAATTGTCACCAATTTCAGGGCAAAATGGTACTATCCCTTTCAAAAGAACCTTCTGCTCGACTTTTAAAGCACGTTGTTCGATGCTACCTGCGTCTTTCTGATAATGCAAGGTAATTTACTGGTTAATTGTCTAATTGTTAACTTTTTAGGAAATACTAAAGGTTCATATTTATAACCGTTTTCCCCTATGCCTATTGTACAGCTGCTTGAACAATTCTTTTTTTTTTAACCATCTGTGCTCCCAAAAAAACAAGAAATAAAAATTCTGTGCAGCCCCAATCATAAATGGGTTGCATTGTCTGCATTGTGTAAGGTGCTACTCAGACTCCACCACTATATAATTCATTCATGTGACGTAATAAAAAAGAAAAACAACTATTGTGACGTAGTTTGAGATGTTGGCGGTAAAGGGAGCTAATTGTACATTTTCCGCTAGTTATAGACATTTTATTTTATAAAAATAAATTAAACACCATAAATATTACATAATCTTGAAAAAAATTTGCATGCTATTAGTACAGAGTAGTAATATAATCAGAAAGAATTAATCTATTTCTGATAACTGCGTAAAGAAAGTTCATGTAGAGGGGGCGTATGGTTGTGAGCTGCAGCGCTCAGCCATTATCTGAGAACTTTAGTTCTTTTTCTAATTAGAACTTGGTGATCTTCTCGCGTCTGGTGAATGGTCCCTCACGTCTCCTGTAGTGCTACCGTAGCAAATGTTAAATGGCAGAGCAGGAATTAATTTTTTGTATTACAGATAGCAGTGCATAAAGAACTTTTTATTTTTCATTTTTATATTTTCACTAAAAGTACATAGTTTCAATTTTTATTTCTTAGTTTGTTTTCTAAAATACTGTTCATTGAATACGAAAATGATAAATGTTAGCCTGCCTGTCTCACAATCTATAAATTATTTGCCAGTTTCCATCTGATATTTTTTATTACAATAAATATCTGATATATTACAGATATGCATAATTTTGTGACCCTTATAGATTTTTGGATATTTATTTCTAATCTAGAGCTCGGGAAGCACTTCGTCAGTGTTTACCAGATCAGTTAAAGGATATGACTTTTCAGAATTGCCTTAAAGATGATACAACCACCAAACGCTGGCTGATACAACTCCAACAGAACCTGACAGAGACAGCAGCAGACACAAACGGCCCAAGACCAATGTGAGCATGTTGTTTTTTTTGCAGAGAACTTTGAAAAGGATACCATACATTGTAAATTACAACCTGTTCTCCTTTGATTATTTGTTGTAACAATGTGTACATATTGGAAATTACTAGGCATCCTAAACTGAATTTTCATGTGATACAGTTTGTTAATTAGGTAGAAAAAGTTAACATTGTTCATTAACTCTCTGTAGCTTTCTCAAAAAAAAAATGGTCATAACTTTACCGACTAGAAGTCATAATTTTATAAAATAAACTGCTTGTACAAAATGAATACAACTTGCTGTATTATTTATGAATTTAAATGAAAATAAGTTGCAAAAATATATAAGAATAAATTACAGTTTTCATATTTTTATATATATATATTCAATTTTTCAAAATTCAATAGTACGTATAGATTTTAACTTAGCTAGTTTCTTTACAATTAAAATAGAATCTTGGGAATTAAATTCTTTTTTAACCATGCAGTTTTACAATCCAAATCCATGTTTATATACAATGATAACATGGTGGGGGATTTGGGTGAAAACAATAGGGCAATTCTTGTGGAAATGGTAAGCTAATGGTTAATAGTGAGAATTGCTTATAAACTTAAGAAACACCAACTAGTTTGTCAGTGCTGATTGTAAGCATTAAATTAAAAGTTGTTATTAACTGTATCATATAGCAGAAAAGCTTTGGTTTCAGTTCATTTTAGTATGCATTACTTTTAACATGTATTACTAAGATATTTTTATGTAACTGACAAATGTTCTTTCGCTTGGACACTCTTTTGGTTCCTCTGATAAAGAATCTGGTGTAAATGGTGAATCGGCTCCAAAAAACATATTAATTAAAAGATTTACCTTTGTTCAATTAACATTTTTGAAGGTTGCTAATTCTTAAACTATTACTTTATAAATAAAAAGATTGATGTGTCATATTTTGATGTGGTGAAAAAAAAATAGCTTAAAAAATGAAATGGTTAACTCTTTAAAGAGTATTACAAAAAATACTATGATTTTTTGAAAAATGTTTTTTTTACTTAAGAAAAAGAATTGAAAATATCAAAGACTAGAAATTTAAATATAACATATTCTATTCTAATATATCATTTAATTAAGAAAAAGGGTAAAAAATAATGCTGGCTTTTTTTTTTTGTCAAAAATTAATCATTAAAGCTTAGTTAATATTCATAGATATTAAAATATGTATTCATGGTTTGACCTTGGTTTGAAATTGGTTAAGGAACAGATGCCAAGATTATTTAGTTAACAGTTTATTTGTTAAAAGTGTTTCTCATTCAGTGTCAAGTCCCTCATAAAAATGTATCATAATGGGATTGGGCATTTCGTTTCTTAACTCTTCTGTTTAGGTTAAGATGAACTTTAATGCATGTATATTAACAAAAATTGGAATAAAGTTTCATTGTTATTCTGTCACTTGTTAAAGGAAAAGTATTAGATTTTGAGCTGCTTGATTACACTAGCTTGTTTAAATGCTGTATGTGATTGATACGTGTTTGTTTTAATATTTGTGTTGAACTTGTACATTGAAGAAGTTAAAATTGTCCATTGCCATGAAGTTATGGTAGTTATTTTTTTTTTTATGAAAGTATTAAAAAGTTCCATTGTTGGCTCTATTTTATATCTAACAAATATGAATCATGAAGTTTTCTACTGTTAGAAAAAAATTGTATTTTATTTGATATACATATTTTTTTTTCAATAAAGTGAAACTAGGACCATATAAAATGCTTTAATTTATTAACATTAATTTTTGGTTATTTTATTACAAAATTTAGATACTCTTTGTCAGATAAGTATTACCAAAAAGTTCTTTGACCAAATTTACATCAACTCCAGGCAGAATATGGCACATAGTATCATACACATTTTCTGACATTAAAACTATTTACTGGTGCATGTATAGTTTTTGTGAACTGCTGAAGGACTTGATTGTGGCACATGATCTCATGGTAGTGCTTGCACATTAAGTCGGGCAATCTGGCAATGCTGTGACATAAAGGTTTAAAAAAAAAAGAAAAGATCCCTTCTGTATTCCAATGAAGGGCACGACTTTATTGCCGCTGTAATAGTAAAAAAAAAATATTGGTTAATAGGAGGAGATTCCAGTTTCCACGCATTCACTCTGGTCCTGTTGAAAGGTACCATGCAGCAGAAAGTGTGATTTTTAGCAGAGCAGTTAGATGGTTTTGTAGCGCCCTCCACCGGATCATAAAAAAAATATAATCTAGCATTGCTCTCTCGGTGCCTTTCCTTACCTGGCGCCATATGCGCCCCGCCACACCATCGTTATGATTTTCAGTCATCAAGGGTAAAGGACAAGCAGCAGTAGTAGTTGAGTGGTAGCTGTAAGAAATACCTAGTTGATTTTAACAGTTACCGGCATTTACGTAAAGTAATGAAAACCAGTTAAAGATAATTTTATAAGAGAGAAAGAGGGATAATTTGATACTGTTACGACTTTCAAACTCTCTACAGGTAGGCACTAAAGGACACGTGAGTTCGTTGGTTGAATAATAAGATTTATTCACAGTCTACAATGTACAGGTTATAGTAGTCTAGGCGGAAACGGCCTATTGTGCTTACCGCTGCACCAACAGACCATGTGTCTCTTTCACTGATGTAGGCCTGCAGTTTCTCTTTGTTGTTGTTGTCGGGCACTGAAACTTGGCTCAGCTCCTCGCAGCTATACCGTGTTCGTCTCCTCATTGATTGTTCTCTGTCTGATGTCTTGATTGTCCCCTTGAGTCACAGTATGGTACCTTTTATAGGCAGTCTCACTCACACCAAGACTGTGTGTGTGTGTGTGTGGGGGGTTATTGCGTGGGTGTGCAGGTGGCGAATAACACTATTTCATCAATCGGGTCAAGACAGGGTAAACGATCGAAATAGCAATGTGTAGGTGTTGTACTAAAAATCTTGATTGCATCATTCATCTCAGAGGCAGGGATGCGACCCCCGGGGTGGGGGGGGGTATGAATCAGAGTTATAACAATATATATTATATATATTAGAGTGTTTCGAAAAATTTTTTTTTTCAAATTTAACGGCATAGGGCATTAATGGATGAGGATTGATGTATTAGGTAACCTGTAAAAATTTCTGTCCAAAAGATTGACATTAACAGACTGCTCAAAGGGTCTCCTTGAGAATTCTTTTGGCATATTCGTAAGCCTATATGATTCAATTTTCGAGTGGATTTTTAAAAAATTGTCTTTGTAGTGTACTATTATCGACATTTAAATTGTTAATTCCGCATTATTCATTCTGCAATGTACACTGCTGTGCGATCTTTTTCTTTCAGATTTAGAGTTCAATTGTAATAATTAATACGGCATCTGTTCCTCAAAAGACTTTCAAAACTAGATCTGAAATCGATGTCTGGTTGATTGGTCAACAGTTAGAATCTCTTGATTTAGTCATTTGTTCTAACAGCCTACCAAACTATGGGGCTCACTCTGCGTCGTTTGCTTTATTACTTAAAGAATAAGAAGCTTACTCTCTCTGAAAGCTGCTCAAACGTGATCCATGAAGTTTTTGCTATATGGTTTATAGCGTACATCCCAACGACACAGAAACCCAATGCTGTTGCCAAGCTGAAAGCATTGTACGAGAGATATGTTAAGCTTGGCAAGAACAAAGGCTGTCGAAGTGATAGGCAGATGGAGTTGAAAGTTGAATTTTTCCAGCTGATGAATCAACAACAGTATCACTGTCAACAAGTACAATATATAGAGCTAGAAAAAATGTTTGCCAATCAGTCACAGTATAAACCAGAAGGAGATGTGTGTGCCAAGCACAGCATTAGTTGCTCATTTTGATGGAAAATTACTACCAGATGTTGGTGGCCAATCAGACGAGCTAGATGATCGAATGTCAATTGTTGTGTCTTGAGTGAAGGTTGAAGAGCTTCTGACAATTCTACAACTTCCAAGACCAACTGGTGAATTAATGGGTAAAGCTGTGGTTCAGATACTACATGAGTGGAAAGGTGTCACAGTTCATGTAGAGGGGGCGTATGGTTGTGGGCTGCAGCGCTCAGCCATTATCTGAGAACTATAGTTCTTTTTCTAATTAGAACTTGGTGATCTTCTCGCGTCTGGTGAATGGTCCCTCACGTCTCCTGTAGTGCTACCGTAGCAAATGTTAAATGGCAGAGCAGGAATTAATTTTTTGTATTACAGATAGCAGTACATAAAGAACTTTTTATTTTTCATTTTTATATTTTCACTAAAAGTACATAGTTTCAATTTTTATTTCTTAGTTTGTTTTCTAAAATACTGTTCATTGAATACGAAAATGATAAATGTTAGCCTGCCTGTCTCACAATCTATAAATTATTTGCCAGTTTCCATCTGATATTTTTTATTACAATAAATATCTGATATATTACAGATATGCATAATTTTGTGACCCTTATAGATTTTTGGATATTTATTTCTAATCTAGAGCTCGGGAAGCACTTCGTCAGTGTTTACCAGATCAGTTAAAGGATATGACTTTTCAGAATTGCCTTAAAGATGATACAACCACCAAACGCTGGCTGATACAACTCCAACAGAACCTGACAGAGACAGCAGCAGACACAAACAGCCCAAGACCAATGTGAGCATGTTGTTTTTTTTTGCAGAGAACTTTGAAAAGGATACCATACATTGTACATTACAACCTGTTCTCCTTTGATTATTTGTTGTAACAATGTGTACATATTGGAAATTACTAGGCATCCTAAACTGAATTTTCATGTGATACAGTTTGTTAATTAGGTAGAAAAAGGTACATTGTTCATTAACTCTCTGTAGCTTTCTCAAAAAAAAAATGGTCATAACTTTACCGACTAGAAGTCATAATTTTATAAAATAAACTGCTTGTACAAAATGAATGCAACTTGCTGTATTATTTATGAATTTAAATGAAAATAAGTTGCAAAAATATATAAGAATAAATTACAGTTTTCATATATATATATATATATATATATATATATATATATATATATATATATATATATATATATATATTCAATTTTTCAAAATTCAATAGTACATATAGATTTTAACTTAGCTAGTTTCTTTACAATTAAAATAGAATCTTTGGAATTAAATTCTTTTTTAACCATGCAGTTTTACAACCCAAATCCATGTTTATATACAATGATAACATGGTGGGGGATTTGGGTGAAAACAATAGGGCAATTCTTGTGGAAATGGTAAGCCAATGGTTAATAGTGAGAATTGCTTATAAACTTAAGAAACACCAACTAGTTTGTCAGTGCTGATTATAAGCATTAAATTAAAAGTTGTTATTAACTGTATCATATAGCAGAATAGCTTTGGTTTCAGTTCATTTTAGTCTTTGTTTTGATACAACAAGTTCTAACACAGGAGCTCATACTGGCGCCATAACAGTTATTCAGCGGATGTTTGACAAACATTTCTAGCATGCCGTCATCACATCTTTGAAATAATATCAGCAGCAGTGTTTGACAAGTTGTTTAAATCATCTGGACCAAACATTTCACTGTTCAAATGTTTCAAGGAAACGTGACCGACCCTTGATACATCACGATTTGCTGTTATCGATGTCTCTACATCCAGCTCAGAGTTGACAAACAGTGAGAAAGCTTGGCTTTATGATAGAAAAGCAGACATTATCGACTTCCTTTACACATGTCAGAAAACTCAACCGAGACAGGACTATCTTGAGTTTCTTAACTTGACACTACTCATGTTAAGCGGCAGTAACGATGATGGTGACGTTGGTGAATCATCAGATCATTTCAGTCCGCCAGGTGCCTATCATCGTTCCCGCTGGATGGCTAAAGGAATTTATTGCCGTATATTGGCGTATATTCTTGTTCACCGTTACTATTTATGTGAAAGCCTGGTTTAGTGACACCAGCAGCTGTGATGCACGTTGAATGATCTGTGCTTACTGCAGAGTTTGGAGTCATATGCTGGGGTTGACAAACAAATAGCAGACATTGCGCTGAAGAAAATGAGAGGGCACTTGTGGTATGTGTCTGAAGACTTGATCGGTCTGTCTTTCTTTTATGACAGTGCTTCAGATGGCGAGGCCATGGTTATGGCATTACAGAAGCCGAAGCCTCAACAAGATGCGAGGAGGGTTGATCCCAATTCAGTTGTGTCATTTCAGAGGAAGAGTTTATCAGATTACATTCATGATGTTTTTGCAAACAAATATTACACAAAAAATTCATTTAAAAGTATTCACTTAGAAACATATCAGAATACATGTGTCAAGTAAAAAAACGAAATTCACAATAAGAAAACCCAGTCCATCAAGTATGTCAGTTCAAACATTCAAAATTACTATGGTCCACGATAGTTTAGAAATCATGCAATTTCATGCAGATTTTTCACCAAGAAGGCGGCAAGACACCAACATGAAATTTTCACCATAGCTAGTACTTACCAAGGTTAAAATGTATGCAAAATATGAGAAGTGTGAATTATTGTCCACATGGTCATCTGGGGGTCGCAATGAGTGCAAAAATGGACGACCATGATGCTTAAAGGGGCCCAACATGAGTACACTATTATTTGATTAACATGCATTCTCTATCAAAATAATATACAAATATATGTTACTTACTAACTGTATAACAAACATCCTTTCATGTCTTATAGGTTCTTGGCTATACTGGGTCAAATATTGATGAAAACTGTCTGAAGTGCAATGTTTGGAAATTTTTAGGGCATTCTTTGTGCAAGATACACTTAAGATAAATACATTATTCAACTTAGGATAAAACAATGAGTAAATACTGAAAATTTCAGTCTGATACCTCTTTTAGTTTTTGAAATATTCACGTTCAAATATCGCGGAAATGAAAATGTCATGCGAACTCGCGACTATCCTTAAAACTTTAAAAAATCATATCTCACAAAGTTTTTGACCAAATGGTCTGAAATTTTCAGGAATCACTCAACTTTGAATGTACAACAAGCCCTGAAAATTTTAAAAAGATCTGAGAGGGTCGGGTGAACAATTGTCAAAAAACTGGTTGAGTTGACATGGAATGACCCTTTTGCAAAAAAAAAAAAAAACAAACTTAAAAGTTTGATGCTAATGAGCAGTCACTTAGACTCAATATATTTTCCTATAATTTGGCTTACGTATTACTGACCCGAAGCCTCACATTTCTGGGGGGTATGTGAAAGTGAATTAACATTTTTTTTTCACCATTATCCTTTGAAACAATCTAATATATATGGCAGCGTCTTTTAGCACCTGTATTAATTAATCCAGCCGCGGGTTTAAGGGTCATATAGTCTTCTATTTACGTAACGCCTCTGGGGGAGGGTTGCCGATGTATAACAAGCAATGATAAGGAACTGTAAAAAAAACAAGCAATTAAGCCTGTTCCATTCTGGATACGGGACGTGTTAGCGCATTTTCTTGTTATGTATCAGTACGTATGTTAGCTTTTTGTAAATATTTGTAAATTTTGGAAATGTTTATAAATTCAATTGTGTAATGCATATATCTGTAAAAAAATATTATAAAGACGTTTCTTTATATTTGAAAAAAAAATTATTTTCTCTTAAATCTAACTACAAGTGGTTTGTGGTTACTGAAATAGGACTCATAATTGAAAACATTCGAAATTATAGTCATTTAATCGTCCGAAAACTCCGTCAATTGTTGCATAGCTCTGATACTTTCAATTAAACTCAGAACACAAGCTTACTATTTCATTTGATGAGTTTCTTAATAAATCTTAGTGAAACTACGTGCTGCAGTATTTCGCACCAAATGAATGGGTTATTGAACGTAAAAGGTGTGTATATATAATCTATAAGCCCCTTAGGAGCCCTGAAGCCCGGCCCTCAGAGGTCTTATCGCGAAATGAACTTTTGATGTACACATGGCAGGCCAAGACCTACAAAATGATATATACAGTGGGTCTAGGACTTATGGTTGTTGAGATATAGGCGCTCTTTATTAATATAGCTTATATAGCAAAAAAACGGTACTAAGCCCCCTTTTACGGCCCTCAGAGGTCAGATCGCGAAATGGAAAAAAGTCATTTCTTGGCAGGCCAAGACCTACAAAATGATATATACATCATGGGTCTAGGACTTATGGTTGTTGAGATCTAGGGTGATGACAGACAGACAAAACGGGGACAATAGAGCATTTTTTTTTAGAAAAAAATTACGCAAAAAGGGAAGAGGGGGGAGGGGCTTAGGAGTAGTTGGGACTCATTTCTCGCCATCAGCCCCGTAGCGCGAAAATTCTACAGCAGGGGGTAGGCATTCTACAGCAGGGGCCAGGCATTCTACAGCAGGGGCCAGGCAATAGCAGGGGGGGGCAGGCAATACATTTTACTAAGTAGAGCAAATAAGCAGAGGGGGCCAGACAAAACGCGGGGGGGGGGGCGGCCTCTCCCGCACACTACGGGCCTGCTCGCCATTCTTTCCACCGTGTGAACTCTCTGGCTGAGACATAGTTTCCATGGGCCCTGGAGATGTAACTCGATTTGTTTCTCAACATTCTTCCTTGCACTAAGACATTCCATTGGTGTTTCCGAACCTTGGATTCTTATCTCGCTTAATCGATTAATGTTAAAAGTGCTGGGATTATCTAATTATCATTAACAATAGTCATTGCTGGAGATTGTGGACTTAATTATATTTTTTTAAAAATATAAAACTACCTTTGCATATAGCTATAATTTTGGAAACAACCAGGAGATGAACTAAGTCAGTTATATAATGAAAAGATGTAGATTTCAATATCGTGCGAATATAACGGCAATTACCTGGGCAATTCTATATTAATACGATACGGGATAAATCTCTAAGAGCTCTACTAATCAGTAATCTCAGTACAAACAGTATAGATTCGGTAATATCCAAAGATTTATTTATTATTTATTAGTAAGAGTCAAATGGGTATATGCATATATATATATATATATATATATATATATATATATATATATATATATATATATATATATATATACATGTATATATATGGGGGAATGGATCTCCCCTTTTAATAAGCGAGGTAATTTACAATATTTTTTTTTGGCTTTAAGTGGGAGAAAAATGTGTACAGAGAGGCATAAACATGGGCATAATTAAACTTTAGTGAAGTAGAATCCGTGTACGATTTGTTTACAGTTATTATGGCAGGATAACGGCGTAATAATCCACTTAACATGTCTTGGCATACAAACCCTGGTTCGCAAATTAATGCTACAAAACTGGTAAAAATATACGGATTTCCCACTATCTCATCAATCAAATAATTAAAAAAGATTGCTTCCAAAGTCTAGTACAGTGGTTGGCATACTTATTATCCAAAGACTCTTTGAAAGAGCCAAATATGAACATTACAACAACGCAGTGGCTACGGTTCGGTCCGACCGAACCCGTACTTTTTTTTTCGGGTACCAGCCATACTTATTATTGCATATTTTTTTTGTTTTCGGGCATATTTTTTTGTTTTCGGGGCTAGGGTTAGGAATAGGGTTAGTGCAGTGACTTATATGTTGTTATATAGCTCAGTGCAGCGACTCGGCCGCTATATTTAGATATCTATATTATAGCTGGACCGTAACCCTAATCCTAATCTTAACCCTATTCCTAACACTAGCCCCGAAAACAAAAAAAAAATATGCAATAATAAGTATGGCTGGTACCCGAAAAAAAAAAATTCGGGTTCGGTCGGACCGAACCGTAGCCACTGCGTTACAACAATTAAAAAAAAAAGTGGGAGCCAAATCTGCTTGTTTAGTGAACTTTAATTATACTAAATTTTATTACACTAAATAAGTAGTACACTAATTAAAACTAAATTTCATACTTAATACTCTTGATAATATTCATGCTTGAAAAAGATTGTTCGCATATATTATATTATGTAGAACTGAAATAGGAAAAGAACAGCAAACGCAAGTTTTTTCAGCTGATCATAAAGAGTCAAGAATACTATTCATGTCTTCCTTCTCCAGGTCATTCAAAGCAGACCACTTGTGTTGTGAACTAAAATCACATTTTTTCTTCTCCAGTATTTCCAATTCAATACACAGACGTTCGAATTTAGAGCGTCATATCTCCTTTTTTTAAATCCAGCAATTGTATTTCAAAGCTACCAATGTCAATTTCAAAAGGAGAAAATTTCAACTCGATTATTGTACCATTAAGAGGATTTTTTACAAATGCTAAAGTTGTTCTACTGTTTTTAAAGTCCTGAAACCTGCTGATAAATGCTTCCCTCATATTTAAAATTATTGTTTTAAACTGGTCTTTATCAATAGCGAAACTATTTTCTTGGCGATGCTTCAGCAGGCTCGGAAAGTGAAGCAATGTTTCCCTTTCAAAATCCTGAGCAAAAATGGATAATTTGTTTTCGAATGTTATTACTTCTTCTAACATAAAAAAAAAATAAGTATCCTTACCCTTGTAGTTTACGATTAATCTGATTTAGATGAGACGTAACGTCTACCGTGAAATAAAAGTTTTGGATTCACTGATCGTCTGTTAGTTCTCAAGGAGAAATTTTTTAATTTCCAGAAAAAGGGACGCGAAACGTTTTAAAATGTTCCCTCTTGATAACCAACGTACCTTGATATGAAACAGAAGATCACTTTCCATTTCAAATAAAAATTCTTTGAATCGGCGATGATTAAGCGCTTTAGCTAGAATGGTAATCACTAATTCCATAACTCTACAAACTTCATCCGGAAATGTTTGTGCATAAAGCGCTTCCTGGTGAATGATATAATAGTAAACAAGTATCTTGTGATTCATTTTTTCTTTCAAAATAGCAACAAACCCTTTTCTTACGCCGGTCATACTTTTGGCCACATCTGTTGAAATCGACACAGTTTTATCGAGGGGAACATGATGTTTATCCTTACACTCAATTACAGCATTAGTGATATCTTTTCCACGCGTCTGACCTTTGAGTGGCAATAATCCTAAAAGTTCTTCTTTAGGGCCTGAATGAGACATAAATCTTACAAAAAGTAAAACTTGCGCTGTATCATTTATGTCACAAGACTCGTCATCTTCTATTGATAAAGCCGAAACCAATTTCAGATCTTCGATATGCTGGGTGGTTATTTTCGAACACATTTTAATTTTTCTGTCTTTAATGGTTTTGGCAGACAATGGTAACTCTTTAATTCCTTTCAGAATATCTGCTTTGTTCTTAAAATCCCGAAATAGCTCTTCGGATGCATTTATAAAACAATTTTGTAAGTATTTGCCGTTTGAGTACGGTTTCTTCTCTTAGCAATCTCTGTATAGCATCCAGTTATTAAACACAGAAGTTGATGACTCTTGACTCTTCTGAAGTTCCTCAACTGCTTTCTAAAAATAAAAAACAAAAAAATTATACATGTTCTTGATCTGTAGAATAATTTTAATTTTATCAAAATAAGATGTAATTATTTTCTTACCAAGTTTTTTTTTTAAATGAAAATATTATTGTGCCTTCCGTGGATATTTGTGCCAGAGCTGCACTTAAGGAGCCAAAGAGCCATATGCGGCTCTGGAGCCGCACTTTGCCGACCACTGGTCTAGTAAGTCAAGGGCTTTGTAAATCAAAACAATCTAAAATATGAATAATCCAGCCCCCCCTCCCCCTAAAACGGGCAGCGGTGAAACTATCAAATGTCAGCTTGTCTGCTATAAGAGAATGTTTGGGGGACCACTGATTTAAGTGATCTGTTTTATTTCCTGCCTAGTGGGCTTAGCCCAGGGCCAGTGTCAAAAGCATGGCCTTTGTGCAAATGTCTATATTTTATCATAACACTTCTATCTATCCCCAGTTAACAACCCTAAGTTACTGCTGTTTGATCAGCATGTCTGTCAGACACATGATGCTTTAAGCCTATTAAAACCTTGCAGTTAGACGAAACATCATATCATATATACTATTATATACAGCATACAGACAGAACAGAAAACAATTTTTTTAAATGTTAGATTTATGATTTTAGAATGAGCAATGTTTGAAGCACTTTAAATACTTCATTGCAGATATTTTGAGCTTAGCATATACATTTCAAGTTTGCACAAACTTTGGTGAAAATAATTTTCTTAGGTCTTTTCTGCTACATTAATTTAATGTTAGGCCTACATCTATATATTGACTACATTATTTTTAGTTTTATACTACTTAAAATAAATAATATGAAAGTTTAAATATACTTTGTTTTCATACAGTGTTCTCCAAGTATCTGGAAATTTTTGAATAAAAATGTAGCTGAAACTAACCAGTCTACTTCAAATAAAGATTTGAAAAAACAACTGTCTGGTGACAAAGTTCCTGTCTTAACATTATGTGACTACAGGCTGCATCAGGGATGTGAATTAGTGCAGAAGCATAAGCTGACTAATGAGGAAAATCATATTTATCTCGGTGAAAACTTTAAGCCTATGACTTTGCCAAGTGGAGGCAAGAGAAAAATAACTTCAGAAAAAGGTTTTTGTAATCTTTCCCCTGCTGACAACCTTGTGCCAGTTATAAAGCAAAAAAGATTTAAAGACAGAAAACGGAAGAGGATCTCCAGTAATAATCCCTGTTCTGAACCTCATGACACTCCAACAGCCAATGCTTTTGCATGTCGGATGACTAACCTTAAAAGAAATTGCACATTAAGACCATACAGCTCAGTTTTTCTTCCTGTTACTGCCATTGAAGCATCCTCATTATGCAATAGTGTTTACAGGGAACAGTTTGTAGAACTGGCCTTTGAGGCAGAAGAATTTATTGCGGCTTTTAATTTTGAAGAAGAAGTTTTCACTGTAGCTTGTAATTTTCTAACAGATTTTTGTGCTAAATATGAATTAAGTGACAGAACATTTTTGCAACTGTTAGACAAATTATTTCAGAAAATCGACTCAAATTCCATTAATCAAATCAATATATTGAAACGATTGCTGCTGTTCATTTGCCAGAAACAGAATACAAATATCCCTACTTTGGATTTAGATATTGTTTTTACTAGGACTAGTGTGGAATGTTTCTCTGTCTTTCTCAAATGCCTGGAAATGAATCTCTTTGCCTTCAACTTGTGTGATCTTAAACAAATACGCCATTCCAAAGCTCATTTATTACTTTCTTGGGACAAAGGAAGACAAAATTTATTGAGAATGTTGGACTTACTTCGCACTCTGTTCACAAAACCAATTACAGATAGCATGTTGTCCAAAGTATATGCACTTCAAGCTCTTGTTGCCCTTGGCTTGATGACCAGTATTCCAAATGAGGTGAGATGCTTTGAAGATCCAAACCAATTTTCAATACTTTTTCTTTCAACTTTGTCCAAAACAACCTTCATAAGTAAACTAAAAAAACTATTAAGAATAATCACCTTTGTTTTCTTTCATATATGTGATATGTTTTGTCAGGGCAGTTTAATCTTGATTTGAAGATCCTATCATAGGGAAATTTACATTTAAAAAGCACAATTAATGACTTAAGAATTTTTTCAGAAATTAAACTTTTGTTACCTGATAATTTGATAACCTAAGAAAATGTATGCATAATGAAAGATGTTTTTTTTTAAAGTTCAGAGTTAAAATTTTTTTTTATCTAATTTGCCGTATAAAAATTTAGTTGATGTAATTATTTAATAGCTAAAATCTGATTCAAATATTGTCACGCTTTCTGACCAGTAACAAATTGTGGTTGAATTCAAAAAACAATTTTTTTTCAAAGTAAATTACATCAGTTAAATCTTACAGCCAATTTTATATGTGAACCCCTCTGACCACTGTGTTTTATCCAGTGACCTTGATGGTTTATGGCATGTTGTGGATGGATGTAGGAAGGGTTCTCATTCTTACAGGGATATCATATGTTCACTGGGGATTATTTTTTTTTTCATCTTAGTAGATTGACAGGTTGACTAAAACTGTATTTTTCAAAAAAAAATTATGCTTATAAAGAGAAAAAATTTGATTTATATTGACTGTTGTGTTGAATTTGTTAAATGCTGCATTATTAGTGTGTCAGCTTCTTTCTTTCAGCTTAATGCATTGAAAAGTGTGGCCTCAAGAATATCTGAACTGTACCGCCTTTTAAAAAGTTCAGATGAAAAAATTGTACTTTTGAGCACCATTGAAATGCCGCCACTTCTTGTTTTAGTTGTGAATGACATCATAGGTCAAAGATTTACAGTTATCACCAGCAACAATGATTTTCCTTCGCTGCAGTATATTGTTGACTATTATTTCATACCATTACCAAAGCAGGTAGGTTGACCTCATTTCAATAGTTAAAACTGATTGCAAAAATTTCATGTCTTGATTCATTTAAGATTAAAATCTATAAATTTTGTCATTTTAATTTAGGAACATGCCAAACTTGATCAAGATGAGTGTGAAGAATATGTATTGCTTTTGTACTTTTTGCTTTGGGGCACTATGGAAAATATTAAACGTAAGTTGATTTTTGCGTGTGGTTAAAAAAAACAAACAGTGCCATAAATTTGTTAGAATATTATTCTATATTGACTTGTTATGAACACATACAGTGTGACAGGATGATAGGACGATTAGAGACCATTCAGTTCTCTTTCATTTAATATTTCAATCATAAGATAGCTATAAATAAAACTAAGGTAGAAAAAAAAAAAACTGTCCAAAAAGTAAAACAATATTCAGTGCTGAATGAATTAATGTGTAAACCATTTGCATCAGATGATCCCTTGTTTATATCAGTTTTTGGTGCATGCCAATGCACTTTCCATTGAGTAGAATTGAGTTTCGAAATTCCTGTTATTTCAGTTTAACATATTTCACATCTGCTGAACACATCTAGCTTTGAATTTAAAATATGAATTTTTATGAGGAGGAAAGCTTTACAAAAAAAATAATTTTCTGTGTCTTTGACCCAATATATATAACTATATATTGATAAAACTCATAAACAATGTATAGAAATAATAATGAATATTGATTTTTCTATCTTTCATATTTGACTATTGGTAGTCTTGGTCATGGTTGCCATCTTGAAAACAAGCATTTACAAGAATTCTAAAATCTATGAATAATCTAATTATTATTTTGACTGTAATAGATAGGAATGCTGATATTGAAGTTAAGTGATTTTGGTTATGGACCTTTGTACATTTTGGAAGTTACATTTTTTTAAATTTCAAAAATTACAAAAATCTGGATCAAATTAGTTTCTTTTTTTTTTCTTTAAAGAACTAGATTGAGAGAAGCAATCAAAACTATTTTCATCCTGTCAAATATTTTATACAATTATCTTTAAGGATGAGCCACTCATGTGACCACTTTTACTAGCCGTAACAGTCTAAAAGCTACTACAAAAAAATAAAAATTGAATGAATTGATAATTAATTCACTAATCATTAATGTTGCTAATCTAAAACAAGGTTTACTCTTGTTCATTAACAGTCTCATTCATTGGTTGAACTTTTGCCCCAAAAATAACACTCAATGGTATAAGAAAATATTACCTGATATAAGAAAGGGTGATTCTATAAATTTTTATGGAAATACCAACACTGATATGCTCTTCAACTAGATAGATATGGCTGCTGTGACAAAGTTTGGTTATACAGTCGATTCCGCATAATTGGGACACATCGGGATGGAGGCATTTTGTCCCAATTAAATCCGCTTAATTGGGACACATCGGGACGGAGGCTTTTTGTCCCAATTAAGCGGCTGTCCCAATAAAACATACAAATTTACTATTGGCTTCTTGGTTTGGTTTCTTTGAGATTTGTCCCAAATAAGCGGCTGTCCCAATTAAGCGGTATCCCAATTAAGCGGAATCCACTGTATTTGTTAAAATTTCCCCCTTTACCCCATATACGTGTTATATACAATAGATTATTCATTCACTAGTGTAAATAAATGAATAAATATATTTATATATATCAGATATTGATATACAGATATATGTAGGAATGAGTGTGTGAATCTTACTATTGCACATTGTGAAGGTTGTATGATTTATGGTATTTCATTGTGATGTACTTGTACTGGAGGCGTTGTGGTAGCTCAAAGACAATGCTCAATCTTACACCACTTCTTCATAAAGCAAACAAGGCCGGTTGCTGATTCATTATTTATTACATTATAACAAAGACATTGAAGATATTATATGAAATGCACCTATTGAAGACATTATGTCAAATACGAATTGACCTTCTTTAAAGGCATTAAAGACTATCAACTAACACTACAACTTCATGGCTCTAGATCAAAGTCTGACTTACTAGCACTGCATCTAAAACGTAACTTACTTCTACCACGACCAAAATATATCCCTCTCAATAAAGCTTGTCTCCAAGTAAGGAAAAATTCATGTGACGTCAAATAGCAACCAATACTTCACATAGTTAATATTACACATAAACATAATTCATAGTATTTTGAAAAGTGCGGTGCGCAAACTCAAGATTAATAAAAATAGATTTATGAATATCTGCACCAATCCTTCGTACTCTACACACATGTTCACACATACATAAGATTAAGCTAACAAAAGTCAATAATTTATTCCAGTGGTTATGAAACTTTTATTCTCTGCAATGCACTATGAACAATATTTTACTTTCGCTACCCAACTATGTACATGTATAATCCAAAATTAGGATCAAAAGGGAATGTAAAAATGTATTTATTGTATATGTTTATTTAACCATTTATTCTCAACAAATAGCAATGGCATGTATTTTAAAAAGTTGTTTATTTATTTGTAGTTTGGCCTATTGTATTATTATTAACCTAGTCGTTTCATTTATCCCATAACAAGTTTTGTTGAAGAGACGACCTCATGGACACTGCAGGGGATATAAATATGAAGTTATAAATAAGAAAAGTAATCTTAAAGGTGTAGGCAGCCCATATTGTGTTAAAACATTTTTGAAGAATACTGATTAATCACACATTTCTTTGAACACCCTCTGTACTAGAGAATATACAGAGTGGGCCAAAAAAAATGAGAACATTGCGTAGACGGTAATATAATTATATCAAAGTTTGTTTAGCTGTACGCTTAGAAAAAATTGTTGATAAGCAGGCAGGACGCATTGAACAGGATTTCTGATTGGCTAAATACTTTGCAAACAAAATTACATGAAACAATACAATTAATTAAATTATATTTCAAAATAATTCGTATGTTATATGATGCTCTCACTTTTTTTCGGCCCACCATATATATATATATTATAAAAAATGTGCATTGCTGTTTTTAAAACACCCCATGTAATACTCATGCCTCACCACTGCTTGTATAATGACTAAATTAATAACATCATCATCATGAAAATAAATAAACTTTTTGAGAACAAAAAAAAACAACTAAAAAATTGCTTAAATATCTTCTTAATGAATAAAAACCTTTTTGCCTAACATGTTTTAAAATTGAAACAATGTGAAATCCCTTTAGTAAAATAGATAAGTCATCTGATTTAAAAATAATATATTTTTTTTTGCCACACAGCTATGCCACGTTGAAGCGTCTATAAGTTAATTTTTATAGCATTTATTTGGTATTAGAGCAATGGTCATATATTTCTCATGTTAAGATAGAAGCCTGCACTCTACAAAACGTTAAAAAAATATTTGCCACATTAAATCCGATTTCACTTTGATCTTCGATTGTATTCCTAACTTTTTGTTGATCCTTTCTGTTTTTTTTTTTTAACTTGTGGACATTAAAATGTTTTTTTCTTGCTCTCTATTTAACTCCAGAGAGATCCACCATTTCATATAGAGATCGTCTTTTGCGGCCAGATTTTGGGAAAGATTTACCCATGATTCAGAGCACACCAGCTGTTATGAATTTCTCATTTTATCTTCAAGGGATGTGTAAAGCTTTTACTCCCAAGACTTTGAACTATTTACGATTTATTTATTGTCAGTTGGATATATTTATTGTCACAGGAAGTTAACTATGGGACTCACATCAAACTTTATTGTGAATTATTTTTTTGTGTGTTGTTTACACAGGAGAACACTGGCTCCAAGCTATTTTAAATCATTGCCTTGTTTTAAAAAACAAAGCGTCTCTTAACATACATAAATAACCTTTTAATGTGATGCCTTTACCATAACTATCTTTTTGATACGCAGAAATTTATCACAAGCATATGCATGTATATATTTAATTAGCAGTCAGATAATTATGTTTAGGATTCAATTTTCACAGACTTCCATACCATTTCACCAAAATGTTGGGGGGGGGGGGGCAAATAAAAATACAAAAATACCAATTATGTGTTTATTATATATTTTTAAAACGGTTACATACATATATAATAATATAGGGTATAATATATGAAAAATGTAATAGTGTCGAGTTGTTTGATTAAAGTTTATAAAAAATAACAAAGAACAGTAGATTTAAAAAAACAGCAGACATTATAATATTTAAAAAAAATTAATTTTTGATTATAGAATAAAAAAGAGCATTTGTATTTATTTAATTTAATTATTTTTATTTTAAGAATCCCCCCCCCCCAAATGACGCCACTGTTCAAATATTGATGTTATTTTATTTACACACCCCTTGTGATTCATTGTTGATTTTATAAAAATAATGTTTAGTCCGAAAAAAAAATTCTGTTGACACTTGTTTGATTTTCGTTAATAATAAAAAACAACAACCACAGAATTTCAATTAAATTTATGTGATAAAAAACTTTTGGCTCCATTATATGTTTGGCACAAGTGTTTATCTCCTGTATGTTTATATGTATGTATTTATGTGTTACACTGTTGGGTCGTCTGTCTGTGATATGAAACTCGGGGGTGTCCCTCAGCATCTGAGGACTACACACAGTAAAGGCCAATGGTCAGCAAGCTGCTAGACTGATCTACTCTGTGGTCTTGGAGCACAGTGGTAGCACAGTCGCCCAAAGTAGTAGTCCTTGGAGCACTCGAACTGCGACACGGTGGCAGCACCGAGAGTCGCCCATATTAGGGTCCTAGTAGGAACGACGTGTTGGAAACTGACAGACCCCCCCCCCCCTCACTGGTCTATTCCAAGCCCCCTACCTCCCTAGCCAGACATCTCTCCTGTTCACCCTGGGCATCTCTCCTGTTCACAGACATCTCTCCTGTTCACAGACATCTCTGCTTTAACATTCTACAGACATCTCTCCTGTTCACGCTCATTTTCACCGACCAGGTGTTGAAGAAGCCCACTAATACCCACAGTGGAGGTGACGTGTTACAAAAATAATGTATAACTTGGTGTTGAGATAAAAAATGAACAGCACAACCTACTTTACAAGTCGGAGTGAGATATTACCCCGACCACCCACGGTCATGGATGTGGTCATATAGTAATCAGGGCCGATCTTATAGACAGTCAAACTGTCTACCTAGGGGGGCCACACAGCAAAAGCCCCCCCTCCAAAAAGGTTATCAAAATTACCTGACAGTTGAAAGGGTTAGAATAGGGCCACTGCGTGAGTTACGTTTTTTTTTGGCGCCCTCTTCCCCAATCTGAGAAGTGCAAGAACTTTTTCAACAGCACTCTTTCGGTGCCCTGTAGGGCAGCGCAGCAACTCGCAGTACCTACACATGAATTACAATTTGCAGCAGCCCCGTAGCGTGAAAATTCTACAGCAGGGGCCAGGCATTCTACAGCAGGGGCCGCCAGGCAATAGCAGGGGGGCCAGGTAATACATTTTACTAAGTAGAACAAATAAGCAAAGGGGGCCAGACAAAACGCAGGGGGGGGGGCGGTCCCCCCCGCACGTTACGGGCCTGGTTTGCAAGCAACCATATTGACAGTGCTCCACAATGTAAGTAATTTAGACTAGGGTGCCGAATCGCCCCTTTGCTCTCCAAATGTAACTTTGCCTAGGGCGCCGAATCACTCATTCGCTCTCCAACACTTTGCCTATTATACTATTTGGCGCCCCTTTGTGAGTAGCGCCCGGGGCATAATACTCCCCCCTGCCCCATCGCTACGCCACTGGCCAAAAGGTCATCGTTTTACTGTAAAATCCAACCAAATCTGATGGTATTTATCTAAGGTTCTTTTAGCCTGCTTACTGTATACACTAAAATTTGCTTGTTTTTCACTCTGATTTAAATTCACTGCAATTTAAAATGCGATTGAAGTCTTCCTTTGCCATTCCAAAAACATACAAAACCGTATAACAGAAGTATACACGGTGTGGCGCGGAAAGGCAGAAAATTTAAATTCACAAATGAGTCATTTTTAAATCGTTATTTCTCACATAGGGACATTCATATTTTTTGTGATGCCCCCCATTCCACTCAACTGGGCAAGATTTTAACACGCAGATTTGAAATCTGTTGAACCGATTCGGGAGGCAACGCAGACTACATTCGATGTATACAGTGGCGTCACTAGGGTTGGTGTCACCCGGTGCGGTAACTCATGGTGTCACCCCTCTCATGACACCCCCATAGACATAAAGCATTCTTAGCAAAATTTATAAATAAATTTACAACGACAATAGAAGAATAAATAATTGATATCTATAGGTCAGTGCAAGTATACCAATAATTTCATTAAAAAAATTAATAATAAAAAGTACGCAGTGTCTGTTAATAATCGGAGATATTTTTATATTTGGCATTATTTTTTTTCGAAGCCTTATAAAGTCATTTGCTGTTAATAATCGGAAATATTTTATTTATTTTTAAAAATTAAATACGGCTTTGAATTATTTTAAATTACAAAATAAGAATATAGGCCTAAAACTAGATATTTTGCATTTTGGTGTCACCCCTTGTGAGGGTGTCACCCGGTGCGGTCCGCACCCCCCTAGTGACGCCACTGGATGTATATTTATGCTGTGGTACATTCAACGTTGGACTAAAAAAAAAGATGTAGTCCCATGCTAACGCGCATCACAGCGCTTCTCACAACTGTCTCGCACAATGAATCATGCATGAAGGAGCGTCCACACAACTTGTCAACCTGATACTTTGGAATAACTTCGTGGCGTTTGGGGAATCTATCAGGCGCCATATGCAAATGCCAGCGACATTTACTTTATGCATTACTTTTGTAGCAAACGCTGTAAGGATTTTGTTCAAATGCTAAGTCATTGATATTTAAAAAAAAACAAACAACAACAACAACATGTTTTAATGTTGGCTACGATGCCGCGGTGTGTTTAACGTTTTCCCCTCATACAACGATGGATTAGAGCAGAACAAGTGTATTTAGTAAAACTTGAACAGTGTATTTAGTACAACTTGAACAGTGTATTTAGTAAAACTTGAACAGTGTATTTAGTAAAACTTGAACAGTGTATAATAGAACTTTAACAGTGTATTTAGTAAAACTTGAACAGCGTATTTCGTAAAACTTGAACAGTGTATTTAGTAAAACTTGAACAGTGTTGCTGTTGCTGTCAAATATATTTTGGACAACTCCTTAAGTTGTGTGCTGGGCCACCGAGAGAAAATCCTTGCACCGGTACGAAGATGGCGTCTAGGTCCATTATACACAATAGTACTAACAAGTATATGTGTATTTTATAAAATTCTATTCCTAATATGATAAAACTCCTATTTATTTCTAAATTGTCCAACAAAAGCTAAATTTTACATTTGTAAATGTACTTTGTTCCTGCGTGTTTACGCCCTGTTTTTTTTTTTTTTAGAAAGTATGGAGCTACATGAGCCCCCTTGAAGTCTGTGAGCCCCGGAGCAATGCATCTGCGCAGCCTCACTCCTCCTCAAACCATATTGTGTGCACATGACCTACCTCTTTTGGGGAATTTAAGTGTTTTAAACTTTTGTTGTGTGTGTACAGTGTGTTTTAGTCTAAGAAAAGAGCAATGCTTTTAGATGTAAATTATGAAAGTAAATATGTTGGATTTCTCTGTCTAATTTTTATACTCATATATACACGAAAACCATTAAACAGAATAAATTTGAAGCTAAATTAATTTTCTCTACATGTTTGCGCTGTAAAATAAAAATAAGACGTACACCGCAATCTTCTTTCTATACGGTATTTCCCCGACATCTGCTTGATCCCACAAAGTGGGAAAATCCGAAAAAAATATCCGACGGAAACTTCGGTGTTGAACTAAAACAACTCACAGGCGTTAAGAAAGTTTATGATGAGATTGTGCAGTGTCTAGAAGAGGATATGAGGGCGGCATACATGCCCCCCCCCCACTCGGGACCCCAAATAGTGAAGGCCTCCGCAACGTTTAATGTTATACCCATAAAAACCTAAACTAGTACCCCTTTTATAAATCTTTTTATCAAAATGGCCTGTTATTATATTCTACACCCTTAGTCCGACTCTGACTGTGTCCATAAAGAATTTTGTTCTATGCATTCTGGAAAGAAGACACATGTATGGAATCCCGAACTTTAAATACATTATATGGGGGAATAGTGAGGGCAAATCTGAAAGAGTTTGAAGAGTTACCTTAGATAATAATATAAAACTGTTTGTAAAAACCTGGGGTTTTAAATTTTCAAGGGAAAGGAAGTGGGGAAAAATGATGTCTTTATCATACTTTATGATTCTAATATTTAAGACATGATATAATTTTAGTGAAATATTTTGGGGAACAACTTTAAAAGAGAAAACATCTGCAAAAATCTGATTGAACGGGTGATCCTAGTTTATAAACTAGACATCCAATTCTATTATACTTTTTACCAACTAGTCACCCAGTTCTGTTTTACTTTTTACCAACTAGTCACTGAATTGTGTCTTACTTTTTTACCAACTAGTCACCCAATTCTTTTTTACTTTTTACCAACTAGTCACCTAATTTTGTTTTTACCAATTTATTACAAAATGTCTTTTCACTAAAATGAGATATTTAAGATATGGACAAATGAAAGGAATTATTTTTCAGCCAGCAATTTTTAATCGTTACTTAAACAAGAACTCATAGAATTTAGTTTTTTTTTGTCCCCATTTCTCCTTCGACGAAGTCAATAGTTTGTATTTGTTACGGATCCTTTTAATGATGATGCTTGTAGAGGGTGTAATAAATCAGACAACACAAATCACGAAGTTAACTCCAGTGAAGTAACATCAAACAATCATTTAATACTTGAACATGAACTGACATAAAGGTAGAATCAGGAGGAGTACAAAAGCAAACTGTAAATATGCATCCATCTACATAGATGCCCACAGCTAGACTCTACTAGAACATGCATCCGCATCCTATGATGCACAGAGCTCGACTGATTATAAAACAAAGCATGTGCTCCCAACTGTCGGCTAATATACGTCATTTGTACCAAATGACGTATACACTGAAGCTGCCAATATTTACACTCAAGATGGCGGAATGACGCCATAGATACTGCGGTGGGCGGAGCCTAGCGAATTGCGTCATCAAACTTAGACTATATTATTTCTCCACATTTCTCCCCTCTACCTAAGCATGATGTAATCATGTAAAACCCAATACAACCGACAAAAGGAGCCACATGAAACAAAGTTCAATCATAGAACATATCCCAAATCATCATAACAACAAAATAAATTATACAATGATTCATCAAATCAATATTGCATGGAATTATAAATCAATACATGCAAACAATATAATAAATATCATCAATCATATATGTATAAACATATTGAATTCAATTAAAATTTCTCATCATTTTAATTTTTTTTTTCTTTTCGTCACTGATATTCATTATTTTATTAGATATTTTTTTCTATGTGACTTGTTAATTTTTTTTTTTTCTTTCATGTCACTTGTATATCTTTTCTATTATCTTTTTTTCAGGTGACTTTTTTTTTTTTTTTATGTCACTAGTTATTCTTCTTTTTTTTTTTTCTCAAGTGACTTCTCTTTTTTTTTTTATCATAATCATCAATTATTATCAAACATATTATGTCGCCATATACACATATACATGTAAACATGTCATCATATGAACATAATATACATGTAAACATACACATTATGGTGAACCAAGTTTCTTACTGCCAGGACATAGCTTAGTTAAGATAAGAGAAAATATTAAAATCTCTCCAATTCCCATTAATATTTCTCTCCGTGGTTGGAATGAAACCATATCTTGCTCTTCTACCCTGATTATAAATATTACAGTCATTCTTACAACATCTCAACAAACATGTTCTACATGAACAGGGGTAATGAGGGATAAATTCTGGCTCATTAAAATTTACTACATGTCTAACATGGGGATTTGTATGGGGATATCTACTGCAATTATTATAAGCTAGACATCTAACTGTGTTAAAATGGTTGTATCGACCAATAGGTGGGTCCTTCCATTCACGGTTTTCATTTCTTTTATTTTCTTTTCCATACGACCATCTATTTGTTTCTCTGGTTTGATCACCCTTACGTCCAGATTTCTTGATTTGAAAATCATAATACCTTCTTTGTTTCTTTTGATTTTCACTGGGTACAATGTAATTTTTTTCTCTTTGACAATAATAGTTAGGGTTCTTTCTTTCTTTCAGTATTATAATTCTTGAGGTTTGGTTATTCATTGATTTAAGTTCTCCTCTATGACATTCAGGGGTAAATGGAACTGAATGTTTTATAATTGTACCTGTAGCATAAGAATTATGTTGCGTTTCCTTATTTACGTGTTTGCTTGCTTTATTATCTTGATGGGTTGCTTTACCATTTCTATTTCTGGGTATGGTTCTCTTGGCTGCTTTGATATAATTGGCGTCTTTATCTCCAACTGACGATTCAACTTTATCCAGTCTGTTAATTTTATCCTTCCAACTTCCATTAATCTTTGTTTGAGAAGTTGTAATCACATCGCCTGATTCAATTTTCTTAACAAGTTTATTTACAGTCCTCTCTATTGCGTCTACCCTAATTGGTAGGTCTTCCAATGTAGTGCGAGTCTTTGATTTAGTACGTAGGTCATTTTCCCTGTCTAAAATCAATTTATTCAGTTCTGCCTGTATTTTTTCCTTCTCTGACTTTAGACGTTTATTTTCCAATTTTAACTTCTCATTTTCTTCACGCATGCTGCCTCTATCATGTTTATCATCTTCAGCCTGCATTAATCCAGTAACATTACACCTATGTTCCTCACTTATCTTATCAACTTTATTGAATCCTACCATCAGTTTGTCATTGTCTATTGACACTGTCGATTTTTTCTTCTCTTTATCTCCTTTCTGTCTCTCTATAAATTTGTTTGAAAAAAATTCACTAGTAAAATGACTTAGCTTGGGGGGTGGGGTCATTTTATTGCCCTCCACGCTGACTCCAGGGGTAGCCGACATATCCAGCTCTAAACGCCTTTTTTCCTTCGCGATTACTTCCTTCCTCATTTCCCGTTCTGCGGCTCTTTCTTCCCTCTCTCTCTGTTCCTTTTCCTTTCTTTCTTCCCCTCTCTCTGTTCCTTTTCCTTTCTTTCTTCCCTCTCTCTCTGTTTTTCTTCCATCTCTTTCTTTTCCACCCTTTCTCTCTCTACAGATACCCAGGTTTGTAACTCTTGGCCTGTAAGGCCAAGTGCTTACCAGCTTCAACAATATTTAAAATTGATGACATGGCAGTAACCAAACCCAATTATAACTAATAAATGAAGATGTTTGATACTATATATCATACACAAAAAATATTCTATTATGTCATCAACATACAAGTAATAACTAAATAAATACACAATTCCTTTTTAAAAAAATCAGCAAATTAAATGTTTTGGCTGCTCAGGGTGGACCCTATTTTAACCTCTACTGTATTAAATACAGAATTCCACCAAGAACAACAAACAAATAATTACACCAGATTTCAATATTCTAGTAATAAATATATATAAAAAAAAATATGCCAACTTACATATAAAGAAATACACAATAGTAAATTTTGTTCCTTGACTTCGATGGTTGATCCTCGGTGATCCCGGTCCGCGATGTTCGATGTGGGGTTGACTAACACACGGGTTGATCCTTGGTGATCCCTGTCCGCGATGTTCGATGATCCCTTGTTGATCCTCGGTGATCCTATGGTGGGGTCCTCTGACGATGAGGAGGTGATTCCCAGCCACACGGTAACGTCGGCCCCGTCAGTACACAGCAACTCTGGCCACTTTAAGCAGTAAAGTTGGCCTCTTCAGCAAACAGCAAGGTTGGCCTCTTCAGCAAACAGCAAGGTTGGCCACTTCAGTAAACAGTAACGTTGGCCACTTCAGCAAACAATAGGGTTGGCCACTTCAGCAAACAGTAACGTTGCACACTTCAGCAAACAATAGGGTTGGCCACTTCAGCAAACAGTAACGTTGGCCACTTCAGCAAACAATAGGGTTGGCCACTTCAGCAAACAGTAACGTTGGCCACTTCAGCAAACAATAGGGTTGGCCACTTCAGCAAACAGTAACGTTGGCCACTTCAGCAAACAGTAACGTTGGCCACTTCAGCAAACAATAGGGTTGGCCACTTCAGCAAACAGTAACGTCGGCCACTTCAGCAAACAATAGGGTTGGCCACTTCAGCAAACAGTAACGTTGGCCACTTCAGCAAACAATAGGGTTGGCCACTTCAGCAAACAGTAACGTTGGCCACTTCAGAACACAGTTTTCACGGCGCGCACCCAGGGTGGTGGCCGCCACGTAATTCACCGATGAATACTTAACCGGTAATTACAACGAGTCTTAATGTACTCACTCCGCTGCTCCTGAATCCAGCTAAGTCAGTCAGTTCGACGTCGGAGGTGCCAAATATATGTTACGTACTCCAAATAGTATTGAGTACTCCGTCGGAGGTGCCAAATATATGTTACGGATCCTTTTAATGATGATGCTTGTAGAGGGTGTAATAAATCAGACAACACAAATCACGAAGTTAACTCCAGTGAAGTAACATCAAACAATCATTTAATACTTGAACATGAACTGACATAAAGGTAGAATCAGGAGGAGTACAAAAGCAAACTGTAAATATGCATCCATCTACATAGATGCCCACAGCTAGACTCTACTAGAACATGCATCCGCATCCTATGATGCACAGAGCTCGACTGATTATAAAACAAAGCATGTGCTCCCAACTGTCGGTTAATATACGTCATTTGTACCAAATGACGTATACACTGAAGCTGCCAATATTTACACTCAAGATGGCGGAATGACGCCATAGATACTGCGGTGGGCGGAGCCTAGCGAATTGCGTCATCAAATTTAGACTATATTATTTCTCCACAGTATTAGAAAAAAAAGTAACTTTATTTTTTGGGGGAATTATTTTTAGGTCTCTGTGTTGGATCCTGGTGTTGGATAAAAATGGAGCCCCCAACTCAACGGCTCTGCCCATTGTATCTTTAACTGCGTCTAGTCATTTAGATGTAAAATGATTTGCGTTTTTGTTTGTCTTCATCTAACGGCAGTGATTTCTTTATCAGCTGATCGCTTGGCAGGAAACGTCTGTGATACAAGCATTGTGGCTTCGAAGGATGCATGTATTGTTTAGTCCAGGCTTCAGGTCTTGCCTAGCAGTTGCACTGTTACAAGTTATCACATTGTGCGTGTGTGTGTGTGTATGTGCCCAGATCGTGCTTGGTATTTTCTTGCGTCTCATGTTTACACAGGTGTTGTTCTCGCGCATGAGCCTACTGGAAATTTTTTTATAATTACCAAATAGATGTGGTGAATGTTCTCGCCCATGGTACTATTGGATTTTTTAAATTATTGCCAAATACAAGTGGTGAATGTAAGATGATAAAATGTAAAAGTGGTGAATGTAAGATAATAAAAAGTATAAGTGGTGAATGTAAGATAATAAAAAGTATTAGTTCACGTAGCCCAACGGTCCATCGGGGCAGATGGAGTGTAGAATTCATCTGTTTCTTTTTGTGTATAAGATGTTGAAGCTACTCTGCACATCTTGCTTTTTTTTTTTTTTGAAATTTTCGCTGAGTGAAAAGCCATATTTGAGCTGATTTGGAAGGTTGGCTTGTTTAACACGTTATCCTTTCAACCACTAAGAGTGGCAGTTTTTGTCACACTTAATTGCGCAAAGACTACGTGGCACCAAAGAAGATAAATATTGGTTTCCAGAGTCACTGAGAATTGAACCCGTTACCAGACGCATGCAGACAGAAATCACAACCAAGCGCCAACGAGTCCCTCGAGGATGGCCCACTTGATGTAACAATGTTCCAAATGCTACAATTTATACATGGAATTTGTCTGTTTTTGCCAAATTAGCACATTTACCATTTTATATCACATTAGAAACATATATTGAAAGGGCGGGGGAGGGGGGTGGGGCAACATCACTGCTTTTTTAGATCCCCTCCCCCCTGTCATCAAGTATCCAGCTTTTGTTGCTCCCCCCCCCTTAGTAAAATTACGTCAATTATGAAAAAAGTAGGAAAAACATAGAATCTCTCCCCCCCCCCCCCCAACCGTCCTTCCCAATTATAATATTTGTCATGGGTATATTTTTATTGAACTGTTGTATGTATATAATTTATATTTTTACTTCTGCTTCTGGTGGGTGTATATTTAATTCTGTCTCTTCGGAGTTTCTTGTTGACTGCTTGACTTGGGTGTATATTTATTATTATTTGTAATGAAATGTCCACAGACGTAACACATGTAGAGAATAGACACGAGGCACTGAGCAGATAAATATATATATTATTTATTCTTCTATATTACAGACATGATCCAATGATAATTGATGTGTAAACCAAGTCACGTCATTCCAGTCAAGAATATAAAGTCGTCTGTATCATATCTGAAGAAATCTATCGTCTGCTCTAAACTAATATTTTTTACTTCCGCTACTAAGTGGCCAAATAATTAATAAATCTCCAGGTTAAATCCAATATCGTAGGCGTATCTGATTATTACAATATTAAATAACAAAATTCAAACTCCGCTCCCTTATTGTAATGACTGAAATCTATTTTGACTCATGTAACAAAATCAACGAGTATGGTCCCCTAATTAACGAACTTACACAAACAAGGAACCCATCTCCAGCCCTCAAATACTATATAACGGTATGTGGCTCTTCAATGAATTTTGTTTGTAAGGTATTGACTATTCGGTTCGCAATGTTCCGGTTACCACACCATTCACATAACCGTAGCTAGCTATTGTGGCGCCTTGTTATGTTTGGCGCCACATCTTCACCAGTGCCGGAAATAGGGATTTGGGGGCCTCTGCAATTTGACATTCGACACTATGACAAGAGATAATGTAGTTAATATTTAATGTAAAAAATTTTTGGGGCCCCCCTCAAGCTGGGGCCCGGGGGGGAATTAGGACACCCCTTCTCCAGAATAGGCATATAAATACATGAGAAATTAATTAAAGGTACCAAATTTATTGGCTGCTCCAGATTTAGCATACAAAATTACATCCAGCATACACTGACATATAGGCCCGTAGTCAGGTCAAAGTAAGCAGGGGGGCACCAATACCCAGCAAGGGGGTACTTTCTCATTTTAGCTACTTTTTCTTTATTTTTTCTTCTTTTTCTTCTTCTTAAGCGGGGGGGGGCACTCCACACCTAGCGGCCCCCAGTGCCCCCCCCCCCTGGTTACGGGGCTGCTGACATATATCTTGAAGTAGACCATACATCTCATTAACTTCAATACACATTGCATTCACTGCAGCTACTCTTGCTGACCATCTCTAGTGTTTGTATGACCTTTCAATGTTACAACTGATAATACTCCCCCCCCCTCCCCCCCCCCACCGTAATGGTATTGCTACAAAATATTTAAAACAGTAAAATTTATATTCCAATTTACAGAAGTACTGTAAATAAAATTAAAGTTCAGTGTTTAAGCAGTTCATAATACTTATGTACATCTAGCACAATGATTTGCAGCTGAATACCTGTGTACACATCTAGCACAATGATTTGCAGCTGAATACCTGTGTACACATCTATCACAATGATTTGCAGCTGAATACCTGTGTACACATCTAGCACAATGATTTGCAGCTGAATACCTGTGTACACATCTAGCACAATGATTTGCAGCTGAATACCTGTGTACACATCTAGCACAATGATTTGCAGCTGAATACCTGTGTACATATCGAGCACAATGGTTTGCAGCTGAATACCTGTGTACACATCTAGCACAATGATTTGCAGCTGAATACCTGTGTACACATCTATCACAATGATTTGAAGCTGAATACCTGTGTACACATCTATCACAATGATTTGAAGCTGAATACCTGTGTACACATCTATCACAATGATTTGCAGCTGAATATCTGTGTACATATCTAGCACAATGATTTGCAGCTGATGTGTTTGCTTGTACACCATTTATAGTCCAGCCACAGTGCTAACCTTCTCCTCTACAGTTTGGCACATCATTACTCAACAATTTTTCTTTTATTTCACCAAACTTAACCTTTACATGTACAAATGAGATCAACGCAAAGTGTTGTTTAGATTTTCTAGGGCAGTGAGAAATATATCTCTCTCTCCCTCCACACACACATATACACACACAGACACACACAATTAAATTAGTTCATACAGATGTATTTTACATTTCTTGTACTATTTAAATATTTGACAATATACTGGTGTATGTCATTGTAACTGAATTTTTAAGATTAAAAAAAAAAAGCCCACTTTCTAAAAGTACGTCAACAACGCACAAGCTTTTTCAGACCTCACCCTTCCTCCCCTTAATCCTAAATTGTTGACGTAATTAATGGACGAGCCTTTATGTAAACTCTGCAACTCCCGCTCCTTTCTCTGTCTGCCTAGTGCTCTAAACTCACCTAGGCTGTGTGAAACAAGAATTATCAAACCCAAAACGATAATAGGCGCTAATCGTTGCTCGCAGATATGTATAAAAAGCGGGAGGCAACCAATGTATTCTAGTAGCTGTGGCCAGCTACCACTCTCTTCTAAGGGGAGATAATAAAACAGTTGAAAATTTAACCGAAAATATGCACAGAAATGCTGTACATAATGAGATATTTTTTCTTTTTAGTAAATTTATTAGGCTGGTTTTTGGGTGATACTTTTCCTGCAGAGAATGTTTAATTGGGAAGTTTACCAGAGTTGAACGATTCGTTTACCATAGTTGTGAATTCCCCGGTAAGAGTAAATTTGAATGATACAGTTCGAGAGGTGGATTTCCCGGTAATGGTAAATTTGAATGATACAGTTCGAGAGGTGGATTTCCCGGTAATAGTAAATTTGAATGATACAGTTCGAGAGATCGATTTCCCGGTAATGATAAATTTGAATTATACAGCTCGAGAGGTGGACTTAGGTGATTCAGATCATTTTGTTATTCATCTCAAATCTCAAATTCTTGAACCACAATTTTGGGATTTACGTGATATTTTTTCTCATTGGGATGCATCATCCGAAAGTTGGCTGAATGTTCACGTGCAATATTGTGCAAGTCTGCGTTGATAATCAACTACGTAACACACATCGCTGTCAGATTTCCACCTGTTTTCCGTGTGACTGTGATCCACTATGTTCCGTATACGACACATGTTGTCCTCGGCTGTTGAACGATTCCTACATGGAGCCACTCCGTGATGAATTCAGTCACTTACCAAGTTCCAACATGTTCCAGTGTGTTCCTCTGACCAATGGAAAGGAGGAAGAAAAGTATTACATGATTTCAAACTGTGATCCGAAATTTTCAAACAATGGGACGAATATTTCTAGCACTATGTTACATTTAATGGATCAATATCAAAACCCAGCTACCAAGACCATGGACGATGTTACACCATATTCAGACATGTATTATGGGATAGTGTACAAAAATAAATTCTGCGCACTGTGTAACGGATATACTGTCGGCCCACTTAATAACAACACATATGTTCAAACCATAAACAGCGCAGTAAAAATTGCAAGTCCTTGGTCCATTAAAATATCTTGCAGTCATTTTCCAAGGAAATCTGTATCACTTCAGCTCAGAATATGAATTTTTCAATGTGCTTCGCGCAAAAAGTAATAGTGATTGCAAAGTGACTTTTATCAACCCGAAGTCTCACTTCTCACATAAAATCTGCCCTGAGTCTGTCAACGTGAAAACTGGCATCTGAGAACATTCTGGAACAAGATCTTTGTCGGAACATCACCGGGCGGTCCATGTCAGTTCGAGGCTACCGAAATGTGTTTTGTGTCTTGTGTGCCAACGACAGTCTGCAATGTTGATATCCCATTAGTCCTCACCGCGGGCCTCAGCAACCTATGCCATTATCTTTGCTGTTGTCAGTGACGAAGCGAGAGAGTTGGAATGTTGACGGACGCTGCTCGTTGTCAAGTGAATGGATGGAATCAGATGTAAGTTTATCGTTCAGTTTGTCCTCGAAGTATTGTGCATGTAAAATGCACTTATCTACCAACCGATTTCTACATGCGTATGAAATAGAGTTACTCATTCCCAGCTTGTTGGATATTGGAATGAATGTTGTCCTCTTCCCCTAAGCAGTGCCGTTGCGAGCTAATCTCGCGCACGGGGCACAATACCTTTTTAATACCTTTTTCGCCCCCCCCCCATTCGAAAACCATATAATATTATATGTAAAATATACCGTTTGACGCCACTTTGAGAGTAGCGCCCGGGGTATGATGCCCCCCTTGCCCACCCCTCGCTACGCCTCTGCCCTGAACCCCTTGATTTACATATAAGCTTTTTTTTAAATTATTAAAATTAACCTAATATATAAATAAAGCAGGAACATCAGGCAGCTTATTTTACAGTCTTATTTTATTAGATTATACAATACTAGCCATCCCACGTCGTAACAAACGCCGCCTTATCAACCAATATAATAACTGTAATTATATTTTTTAATAAGCAATCAAACAAAATAACAGGCTGACATCTTCGGAAAAAATGTGTGGTATGCAAAGTTGAACTTTGACCAAACATGTGCAGACTTTATTGTCACTATCTGGCACCTTCCAGCAACTTGTTTTTTTTATTTTATTGTTTTCATTCAGCATTCCCTCTTTTCCGCGGTTAAACGGATACAGAATTTACCGCGGCGGGGGTCAGGGGCAAGTTTAGGTAAGACATCATTAAATTATCGAAATATTTTTTTTTGTTCTAAGACGGGCGGACGGACTATAATTTAACATTTCAGTTTGGCCCCCCCCCCCCCAACCCGTCAAAGTTGTCTAGATCCGCCCCTGAACATGATTACGACCAAATCGGACCAAACAATACTGTTTTAAAAATTACTGGAGCTGTCTAGACATAAAATAGTATTGTACAACCACCATTGCGCTCTTATTGCTTAATATATTTCACTAAATAAAAGAACAAAACGTCATATAATCTATACAGGCTGGTGCAACACCGCGAGCATTACATCGCGAGTCGTCACGTGTCTTCTATAAATAGTCTTGCAGGCTGATGTAATTACTGGAGCGCTTGCTGCGATCCAACCCCCCCCCCCCCGGTCTCCACACTACAGTGTTTTTATTTCCGGCTCCTGAGATGTCGTCTGTGATCGGGAATTCCAAGTGGTAGCTTGCTTGCGATTCTCGAAGAGGAGAAATATATATATAGATACGTAATTGGCGAAAAAAATATGGGCAAATGACTTCTTCCTAGGGATTTGGGAACCCGGGGGGGCTAAGCCTCTTTGGGAGCCCCTGCATTTTGACATTCAACACCACGACATGAAATTATATACTTAATATTTAATGTAAAAAAAATTGGGGGACCCCCCCTCAAGCTGGGGCCCGGGGGGACTATTGATTTTGGCCCCCCTCCCCCACCCTAGGTACGCCACTGTCTCCAAGTCAACTCAGCTTTATATGGATACCTGACACGAGTTAGGGAGGTTATGGCGGCTGGGAGCTGTGCTAACCACACAACCCTTAGATACAGAAACAGATAAATTCTACACATCGTTTGCCCCGGCTGTCTAGTTACTAGTACGTTAAGGGAACTTTTACATTTTAAAGTTCTTTTGTGTTTTACATTAAATCAGTCATTGAACATTAGGACAAATACAAAAGAAAGTATTTTTTTAATTGTTAAGAATAGTGAATTAAAATTACAATAGAACATCTATTGATCCAGTAGTAATAATAATAATAATTTGGTTATTAATTGTGTGATAGATCAATTAGTTAATATTTTTCTCATTCCAGTTATTACACGTAGGCCTACAGCAGCCACGAATTACCTTTCTTAATCTTTCGACACCCAGTAATTTATAATGCGAATGTTTATGATCCAACTTCTAACGGCTAGCAGTGTTTAGTTTTTTTGATACCTGCAAAATACTTTTGTTTTAACGCAAAAAATAATAATTCTAATTACACGTTTGATTGTCTGTTCGTTTTTGGTAAAAAAAAAATGGTAACATATATTTAAATACTTGTGTATTGTTACTACAACTGTTTTTCTAGATATTATCACTATTTTTCGTAAAAAAATAATTTACGCTGATTTCTCTGATTTTTAAAAAAATCAAACAACGTGTCGTTTCTTTTTAATAATGCTTCTATATTTGTTTCCATTATCGCGTCATTACGATAGATAGATCCAATTACTTTGAGTAAGTTACACGTACCTTTTTTTTTACTTTTAGGCCAATACAACGTTACAATCTAGGAAAAAAAAAATGACAAACTACGTCCTGCGGGAGAGGATGCTTGACCACTTTCGCGCTCTGCTTCTCTACGGTCATTTACATCTATGACGCTCACCTTTATTTTTTTTTTATGCCTTATAAACACTCAATCCACGCGATGTTGGCCCGGCCCTACTACCAAGCAATTTTAAGTAACTTTTGTGGCCTGTGATTAAAAGCTTATCCACATCCGCTCTATATCGTGAACACAACGATGCAAAAAAGAAACGAAGTGGCTACGGTACCATCAAGCGCCATTATATTAGGGTTAGGAATATGGCTGCTGCCCGTATATTTTTTTCGGGTACCAGCAATTATATTAGGGCTAGGATAGGGTTAGGATTAGGGTTAGGGATAGGGTTAGGGTGTGGAGCAATATCTATTGCTGGTACCTGGAGAAAAAATACGGAGTCCCGCTTGAGGGCACCGTAGCCACTGCGAAAGAGAAAATGTGTGACATGCTATTAGTTCTTTTTTAAGAAAACACAGTTTTGAAACTACTGTAAACAAAAGTCAACTTCCCCTCTGCTTGTTGTAATTGATCACGAAAGTGACGACAACAAATGGTTTTGATGTATTTAAAAAGACACAGACTTTCTTTCAATTTCTACTCAATTTGTTTCTGTTTTAGGGAGAATGCAAGAAAGCCAGTTGTTCACCAGGAAAGATAATAACGCCCGAAGGACATTGCGTTACATCCCTTAAGGCCATTCGCGGCCTGGGGTACAGTCTGGCCTTGACATTGCGTCCAGTCATTGACTTGGCACTGACAGAGGAAGAAATTAAAATTTCTCACCTCGCCATCTACATGAAACTGAAGTCCACGACAAACGAAGTGGATATGGTAAATATCGATACTAATGAGGACAAGTCAAGCCGATACTTTAGGATTCACTCCTTCGAAAAATATGCTGGCAATAATACAAGATCTGGTATTAACGAAGTAGATCTTATCACTAAAGTTTTTATAAACAGAGACCATCACAGTTACTACGAGATTCAGTCGTACTATATCTCGGCCCAAATAGTTGCTGACAGCAACATAACAAGAGATGAGTTCGAGAAACACATGTTACAGATGTTACAGATCGCATGGGAGATCGACCTGAATACAAGCACTGGAAAAAAAATTACATTGAAACCGATTTCTTTAGGAAAGGAAAATAATTTGAATGTATTAAAACTTGAATACTTAGCAAACTTGCAGAAACACTATGATGAAACAGGACTTTGGTGGTTGACGGAGAAATTCATTGACATAACGCATAGTTTAATTTGTCCATATGTGGAAGTAAACGTTTCTATGATAACTGTGACAGACTGGGAAATCCACATATCATTTGAGTACGATGGGCGCAGCTACAGTGTTCAGGGTGACCCAGATATTTCTTTAGTCGAAGGACAAGTGTGCATTTGTCTTGAAAGGTTTAAAATGATAACAAGGCACAGCAGCAGTCAACTGGTGGTCATTCTGTATTACTTCCAGGTTATTTGTATATCAGCGTCCGTGGCCTGCCTGATCTTGTCTTTGGTGACCTACTTTCTGTTCACCTCTTTGCGATCACTTCCTGAGTTAAACAACATCAGTTTGTGCGTTTCCTTGGCAACAGCGCAGACATCACTTCTCGTTACCGCGGAGTATGGAGTTCATGGTCATCTAACATCCGGGTTCTGTTTGTTTAACGCCATTCTTTTACATTTTAGCTGGTTGGCGTCTTTCGCTCGGATGAGCGCCTGCTGTATTCACATGTACACTTAGCCTTTACCTCAGTCAGCGTACATAGAAACGTTGGCAGTTCAGACCGACGGCGTCACATCCGGTATTGCCTTTATGGCTACGGCACCCCTGCCTTGATTGTGACTCTGACCTTGACCTTAAATGCAGCGATGACCTCAGGAGCATCAGTAGGATACGACGACGCCATCTGCTTCCTTGACACCTGCACTTCCATATTAACCGTCGTGCTGTCGTTGCTGGTTCCGCTTTGTGTCATGGTCATCAGTAATGGTGTCTTGTTTACCTTGACACTGCGTGAAATATTTAGCGTCGCCGAGGCCCAGAAGTCATCGAGCGTGACTGAACGTCGTGGCGTCATTACCTATGTCAAGCTTTCCACCTTGACGGGCATCTCTTGCGTCATCTCAGCCGCTGGAGTCTGGCTGAACAATGACATCCTTCAGTTAATAACGTGTCCACTCATGGCTCTCCAGGGCGTGTTCATATTTTTCTCCTTCATCTTCAACAAAAGAGTCGGGAAGATGTATTACGATTTGTTTCGTCTGCATCTTTTTGGTTTTACATTTACCGCTGTTGACGTCGGCAAACATGCGTCAAGCTCCAAAGAAGTCATTTCACAGAAAGGAACGAAGTTGTCTACACACAGCACTGATATTTAGTATTTACACTTTCTAAGGCAGTTCTTATAAAACGTGCCGCATTTCACGGGTCGTCTTACCACCGGCAGTTGGTCGTGAGTTCGTGATTGTAGAGGTCACATTCTAACTGGCCAATCATATTCATGGCCCTCAGTGGCTTTGATCGTGAGAAAACCAGGAAAGCTGTCAGATGGCTATGGAGGTTCTTCTTTATGTGTTAAAAAAAGATACAACAGCTTTACATGTTTGCTTTCTTTGTGTATTTTTCACTTCTTCGATAAAAATGATTTCTTTTACTTGTTCAGCTAAGAACAACCATGTAACGTTTGAAATTAGTTTATGTATGAAATGTTTTTAAAAACCATAAGTTCCTATTTATGATTGTGTTTTTTTAACATTAAGATTACTTTAGATTGTTTATTATTAATTAAAAAAAATCAATTTTGGCCCTTAAAATAATACACAATATACAGTTGAAACAGTTTAAAGAAATGTATCACGGCATCATTACAATTTAATACAAGGAAAATAAGAACTTCACCCATACTGAAAATATATCTCAATGTGCTAATATAATTACTTGAAACATATATCTCAATGTGCTTATACAATTACTTGAAACATATATCTCAATGTGCTTATACAATTACTTGAAACATATATCTCAATGTGCTAATACAATTACTTGAAACATTGACTGATGTGTAATCTTGATGAGAATGAGTATTTATTCGTATTAATGTTTAATGCACATCTTTAATACATTTCATGAAATTATGAGAGAGATGCCTTTAGGTAAGTTACAAGTTATAGATACAATTTAAAATAAACACACTCTTATTCTAGTTATAGATGGCGCTGTGACATCTTTTAAAGGAATTAAAATATCAGTTTGTAAGAGAATGATAACGGCTGAACAGTTCTGATGGAAAGATACTCCCAGGAAAGAAAATGGCAGATGTCACGTGCTTAGCAGTCATCAGGATCAATGGCCGTCAGTAGTGAGACATGAATCTGGTGGGTGGTGCCCCACAGAATATTGAATATACCATTGACTAAAAATATGTCCACATTTATTGTCAACTGTTGTTGGTTCTCTAATATTGAAGCATCTAAATATTGATAAACAACAGCAGCTGTATGAAATAGACGCATTTCAACTTATGGTGTAATGGAAACAAGCAATTAAGCCTGTTCCATTCTGGACACAGGACGTGTTAGCGCATTTTCGTGTTATGTATCAGTACGTTTGTTAGCTTTCAGTAAATATTTGTAAATTTTGTAAATGTTTATAAATTCAATTATGTAATGCATATATCTGTAAAAAAAATTATAAAGACGTTTCTTTATATTTGAAAAAAAATTATTGTCTCTTAAATCTAACTACAAGTGGTTTGTGGTTACTAAAATAGGACTCATAATTGAAAACATTCGAAATTATAGTCATTTAATCGTCCGAAAACTCCGTCAATTGTTGCATAGCTCTGATACTTTCAATTAAACTCAGAACACAAGCTTACTATTTCATTTGATGAGTTTCTTAATAAATCTTGGTAAAACTACGTGCTGCAGTATTTCGCACCAAATGAATGGGTTATTGAACGTAAAAGGTGTGTATATATAATCTATAAGCCCCTTAGGAGCCCTGAAGCCCGGCCCTCAGAGGTCTTATCGCGAAATGAACTTTTGATGTACACATGGCAGGCCAAGACCTACAAAATGATATATACAGTGGGTCTAGGACTTATGGTTGCTGAGATATGGGCGCTCCTTTATTAATATAGCTTATATAGTAAAAAACGGTACTAAGCCCCTTTTACGGCCCTCAGAGGTCCTATTGCGAAATGAACTTTTGCTGCACACATGGCAGGCCAAGACCTACAAAATGATATATACATCATGGGTCTAGGACTTATGGTTGTTGAGATCTAGGGTGATGACAGACAGACAACAGACAGACAGACAATGCTCTAAAAATAACGGAGATTGTTTATAGATGAAAATACATATCAGTGTTGTGGCACCCACTGCATCAACCTAAAAACAATGAATCCCGAAACAGCTTCGTCCATTTACATAAATACAATATCAAAATCTAAATGATAGATTGGGAATGAAAATTTCGGTCCGGGCTTGGGAAAATTAATTTCAATTTAATAACTGACTTTGAAGATGGAGTATAAGGAGATGCTCGAAAAACATTATGATCCAGTCAATTAGTCTCATTGAGTTCAGAAATAATAATAATATCGGGTTTCAGAAAAAAAATCGATCGAATCGAGCATGCGCATTGTGTATTGTTTATATTTTGGGGTGGCGCAATCTCAATGGCTTCTGCTGGAGTTGTTAAATATTGTATCGATCTTCAGTGATTGAAAAAAAAAAGCGCAGGTGAAAAATGTGTACAGTAGTAGTAACCTTTTAATGATGGCCCTATGTAGGTATGACATTTTTTTTATGTCAAGGAAAATAAAAATGTTTTTCGGTTTATTAATAAAACGGTGGGGGAAAAGAGATCCTAATTAATTTATTAAGCACAACTTCAATACATTTCATTAAAAGCAACAAATTAAAAAAAAATGTTTTTTTTTAACAAACGTGCCAATGGAAACCCTTTATCACACCAGATATAAGGGCCATGAACTAGACAATGAGCAAAGAATTCGACAAATCATTTACACATTTCCGGACGTCAATCAGATATAAATGTACTAATATAAAGTTTCCATATATATATATATATATATATATATATATATATATATATGTATATATATATATATATATATATATATATATATATATATATATATATATACTAGTTGCAAGTACCCGGCTTTGCCCGGGTTTAAAATAAGGTTTTCTGTTTACCTTTTGTTTTCTACCTCCCCCTCTCTCCCTCCCTCCCCCTCCCTCATTTTACCCCTCTCTCCCTTTCTCTTTCCCTCCCTTTCTCCCTCCCTCTCTCTCCCCTTCCCTCTCTAACTCTCCCATCTCCCTCTCTCTCCCTATCTCCCTCCCTTCTTCTCTCACCCCCGTCCCCCTCTCCCTCCACCTTCCTCCCCCCCCTTCTCTCCCTCCCTGCCCCCTCCCTCTCTCCCTCCCTCCTTTCTCCCTCCCTCCCTCTCCCGTCTCCCTCTCTCCCCCTCTTCCTCTCTCTCTCTCCCTCCCTCCCCCTCCCTCCCTTTCTCCCTCCCTCCCTCCCTCTTTCCCATCTCACTCTCCCCATTCATCTCTCCCTCATTCCCCTCTCTCTCCCTCCCCTGCCCCCTCCCACTCTTTCTCTCTCTCCCTCTCTCCCACCCTCTCTTTCCCTCCCTCCCCCCTCTCTCCCTCCCTTCTTTTCTCTCTCCCTCTCCCTCTCCCCCTGCTCCCTCTCTCATCTCCCTCTCCCCCTGCTCCCTCTCCCATCTCCCTCTCTCTCCCCCTCCTTCTCTCCCCCTGTCCACCCCCCGCCCTCCCTCTCTCCCATCCCTCCCCCTCCTACCCTCCTTTCCTCTCTCTCCCCCCTGCCCCCTCACTCTCTCTTTATCTCTCTCTCCCTCCATCCCTCCCTCTCTCTCTCTCTCTCTCTCTCTCTATATATATATATATATATATATATATATATATATATACTTATTATTATGGCTTCACACTTCTTCTAAAATCTTTCTTCATTCCTTTCTTTACCTTCCTCAAACTGTACATATCAAGGAGCATTAAAAAACAACAACAATTCTTCGCAGCACAAAGGAACTATACAGCACCAGCGCGCAAGTTCTATTCAATCATCGGGAAATGACGTCACAGAGGAATTTTATTTATGGCATCCGTCGAGATTACTTTAATATAGTAAAATACTAAAATAAAAAAAATTAATTACAATTAAACTACCCATCAAGATGAAACGAAACCTGTCCTATAACCTTCCCCATGTAATTATGTGTATGTGTAACAAATTTCACGTTATTTGATTGTCTGGATCTTGAGTTATAAGGGAACAGACAGACAACAAATGCGTCTTATAAGTATATATATATATATGTATATATATATATATATACATATATATATATATATACTAGTTGCAATACCCCGCTTTGCCCGGGTTTAAAATAAGGTTTTCTGTTTACCTTCTGTTTTCTCCCTACCCCCTCTCTCCCCTCCTCTCTCTCTCCCTCCCTCCCTCCCCCTCTCTCCCTTTCCCTCCCTCCCTCTCCCTCCCATCTCTCTCCCATCTCCCTCTCTCCCCTCTCCCCCTCCTTCTCTCCCAACGTCCATCCTTCCTCTCTCCTTCCCTCCCCTCTCTCCCTCCCTCCCCTTTCCACCTCTCTCTCTCCCTCCCCCTCTCTCCCCCTTCCTCCCTCCCTCATTCTCTCTCTCTCCCTCCCTGTCCCCCTCACTCTTTATCTCTCTCCCTCCCTATCTCCCACCCTCTCTCTCTCCCTCCCTCCCCTCTCTCTCTCCCTACCCCCTCTCTCCCTCCCTTCCTTTCTCTCTCCATCTCCCCCTACTCCCTCTCCCATCTCCCTCTCCCCCTGCTCCCTCTCCCATCTCCCTCTCTCCCCCTTTTTCTCCCTCCCTCCCCTTTCCACCTCTCTCTCTCTCCCTCCCCCCTCTCCCCCTTCCTCCCTCCCTCATTCCCTCTCTCTCCCCCTCCCTGCCCCCTCACTCTTTATCTCTCTCCCTCCCTATCTCCCACCCTCTCTCTCCCTCCCTCCCTACCCCCTCTCTCCCTCCCTTCCTTTCTCCATCTTCCCCCTACTCCCTCTCACATCTCCCTCTCCCCCTGCTCCCTCTCCCATCTCACTCTCTCCCCCTCCCTTTTCTCCCCCCTGTCCACCCCCCTCCCTCCCTCTCTCCCCCTCCCTCATTCCCTCCTACCCTCCTTTCCTTTCTCTCTCCCTCCTGCCCCCCCCCCCTCTCTCTCTCTCCCTCTCCCTCCCCCTCCCTCTCTCTCTCTCTCTCTCTCTCTCTCTCTCTCTCTCTCTCTCTATATATATATATATATATATATATATATATATATACTTATTATTTTGGCTTCACACTTCTTCTAAAATCCTTCTTCATTCCTTTCTTTACTCTTCCTCAAACTGCACATATTAGGGAGCATTAAAAAACAACAACAATTCTTCGCAGCACAAAGGAACTATACAGCACCAGCGCGCAAGTTCTATTCAATCATCGGGAAATGACGTCAAAGAGGAATTTTATTTATGGCGCCGTCGAGAATACTTTAATATAGTAAAATACTAAAATAAAAAAAATTAATTACAATTAAACTACCCATCAAGATGAGACGAAACCTGTCCTATAACCTTCCCCATGTAATTATGTGTATGTGTAATAAATTTCACGTTATTTGATTGTCTGGATCTTGAGTTATAAGGGAACAGACAGACAGACAGACAACAAACGCGTCTTATAAGTATATATATATGTATATATATATATATATATATATATATATATATATATATATATATATATATATATACTAGTTGCAAGTACCCGGCTTTGCCCGGGTTTAAATAAGGCTTTCTGTTTACCTTCTGTTTTCTCCCTACCACCTCTCTCCCTTCCTCTCTCTCTCTTTCCCTCCCTCCCTCCCCCTCTCTCCCTCCCTCTCCATCCTCTCTCCCATCTCTCTCCCATCTCCCTCCTCTCCCCTCTCCCCCTCCTTCTCTCCCAACGTCCATCCTCCCTCTCTCCCTTCCCTCCCCCTCTCTCCCTCCCTAACCCCTCTCTCCCTCCTTTCTCCCTCCCTCCCTTTCCCACCTCTCTCTCTCCCCTCCCCCTCTCCCCCCTTCCTCCCTCCCTCATTCCCTCTCTCTCCCTCCCTGCCCCCTCACTCTTTATCTCTCTCCCTCCCTCTCTCTCCCACCCTCTCTCTCCCTCCCTCCCCCCTCTCTCTCTCTCTCTACCCCCTAACTCCCTCCCTTCTTCTCTCTCCATCTCCCCCTACTCCCTCTCCCATCTCCCTCTCCCCCTGCTCCCTCTACCATCTCCCTCTCTCCCCCTTTTCTCCATCCCTCCTCTTTCTACCTCTCTCTTTCCACCCATCTCTTCCCCTTCCTCCTCCCTCATTCCCTGTCTCTCCCTCCCTGCCCCCTCACTCTTTATCTCTCTCTCTCTCCCTCTCTCCCACCCTCTCTCTCCCTCCCTCCCCCTCTCTCCCTCCCTACCCCCTCTCTCCCTCCCTTCCTTTCTCTCTCCATCTCCCCCTACTCCCTCTCCCATCTCCCTCTCCCCCCCATCTCCCCTCCTTTTCTCCCCCCTGTCCATCCCCCTCCCTCCTCTATCCCCCTCCTTCCCTCCCTCCTACCCTCCTTTCCTCTCTCTCTCTCCTCCTGCCCCCCCTCTATCTCTCTTTATCTCTCTCCCTCCCTCTCCCTCTCTTTCTCTCTCTCTCTCTCTCTCTCTCTCTCTCTCTCTCTCTATATATATATATATATATATATATATATATATACTTATTATCCTTCTTCATTCCTTTATCTTCCTCAAACTGTACAAATCAGGGAGCATGAAAAAACAACAATTCTTTGCATCACAAAGGCACAATACAGCACCAGCGCGCAAGTTCTATTCGAATCGGGAAATGACGTCATAGAGGAATTTTATTTATGGCGCCGTCGAGATTACTTTAATATAGTAAAATACTAAAATAAAAAAAAAAATAATTACAATTAAACTACCCATCGAGATGAAACGAAACCTGTCCTATAACCTTCCCCATGTAATTATGTGTATGTGTAACAAATTTCACATTATTTGGTTATCTGGATTTTGAGTTATAAGGGAACAGACAAACAGACAGACAGACAGACAGCAAAGGCCTCTTATAGGTATATATATATATATATATACTAGTTGCAAGTACCCGGCTTTGCCAGGGTTTAAAATAAGGTTTTCTGTTTACCTTCTGTTTTCTCCCTACCCCCTCTCTCCCTTCCTCTCTCTCTCTCCCTCCCTCCCTCCTCCTCTCTCCCTTTCCCTCCCTCCCTCTCCATCCCTCCCTCCCATCTCTCTCCCATCTCCCTCTCTCCCCTCTCCCCCTCCTTCTCTCCCAACGTCCATCCTCCCTCTCTCCTTCCCTCCCCTCTCTCCCTCCCTCCCCTTTCCACCTCTCTCTCCCTCCCCCTCTCTCCCCCTTCCTCCCTCCCTCATTCCCTCTCTCTCCCTCCCTGCCCCCTCACTCTTTATCTCTCTCCCTCCCTCTCTCCCACCCTCTCTCTCTCCCTCCCTCCCCTCTCTCTCCCTACCCCCTCTCTCCCTCCCTTCCTGTCTCTCTCCTCTCCCCCTACTCCCTCTCCCATCTCCCTCCCCCCTGCTCCGTCTCCCATCTCCCTCTCTCCCCCTTTTCTCCCTCCCTCCCCTTTCCACCTCTCTCTCTCCCTCCCCCTCTCTCCCCCTTCCTCCCTCCCTCATTCCCTCTCTCTCCCTCCCTGCCCCCTCACTCTTTATCTCTCTCCCTCCCTCTCTCTCTCCCCCACCCTCTCTCTCTCTCCCTCCCTCCCCTCTCTCTCTCCCTCCCTACCCCCTCTCTCCCTCTCTTCCTTTCTCTCTCCATCTCCCCCTACTCCCTCTCCCATCTCCCCTCTCCCCCTGCTCTCATCTCCCTCTCTCCCCTCCTTTTCTCCCCCCTGTCCACCCCCCTCCCTCCTCTCTCCCCCTCCCTCCCTCCCTCCTACCCTCCCTTTCCTTTCTCTCTCCTCCCTGCCCCCCCCCTCTCTCTCTCTCCCTCCCTCTCCCTCTCTCTCTCTCTCTCTCTCTCTCTAAATATATATATATATATATATATATATATATATATATATATACTTATTATTTTGGCTTCGCACTTCTTCTAAAATCCTTCTTCATTCCTTTATCTTCCTCAAACTGTACAAATCAGGGAGCATGAAAAAACATCAACAATTCTTTGCATCACAAAGGCACAGTACAGCACCAGCGCGCAAGTTCTATTCGAACATCGGGAAATGACGTCACAGAGGAATTTTATTTATGGCGCCGCCGAGATTACTTTAATATAGTAAAATACTAAAATAAAAAAAAAAATTAATTACAATTAAACTACCCATCGAGATGAAACGAAACCTGTCCTATAACCTTCCCCATGTAATTATGTGTATGTGTAACAAATTTCACATTATTTGGTTATCTGGATCTTGAGTTATAAGGGAACAGACAGACAGACAGACAGACAACAAATGCGTCTTATAGTATAGATATATATATATATATAATTATGTAATTAGGAGATGCATTTTGTTTGTGTGTCATGTAAAATGCGCCAGTGAAACAGGCTCGTAGCGTGCGGGGGTGGGCCATGGGGGGCGCCCCCCCGCGTTTTGTCTACCCCCCCCTCTGCTTATTTGTTCTACTTTGTAAAATGTATTACCTGCCCCCACCCCCTGCTATTGCCTGGCCCCTGCTGTAGAATGCCTGGCCGTCTGCTGTAAAATTTTCACGCTACGGGGCTGCAGTGAAATGAGGCAGTCGAACTACTAAAAATAGATGCAGCTTACGTGCGACATTAAATATTTAAGAGAAAGAAAAAAAAAAAGAAAAAAAAAAGTTTTTTAGTGTTCATTTTGTATTTCTTTCATTTCGGGCCATAAATATTGTATTTAAAAGTAAGTGAAAAGTACATAAGTACATTGAAGATAGCTGCGAACGAAATAGTAGAAAAAAAGTTAAGTTCCCTTTATTCAGTCCTAAGGGATCATAGGAATTAGATCAAGTGTGGAATTCTCACCTGTTTCAGTAAACTCGACAGATCAAGTGTGGAATTCTCACCTGTTTCAGTAAACTCGACTGATAAAGTGTGGAATTCTCACCTGTTTCAGTAAAATCGACAGATAAAGGGATTGTGTGGTTAGCACAACGCCCAGCTGTTCTTACTGCCCCCCCCCCCAAACTTAAAGCTGGGTGGATTTTTCGGTCAACAGTCTAGCGCTTTACACTCAAACTACATAGTACTAAACTAAAAAAAAAACAAACGAAAATCACGTAAATAAATTTAAGCTGTGTGTAAGAAAAAAAAATGAAACACGTGACTTAAATTGTTGGCCAAAGTTTATTTCATACAACGCCGCTAATATTTTGTAAGTACCAAGCAACAGAGAATTCTATTTAAACCGATAATTCATTTGTGTAAGTGTATTAATTTTTTTTACAAGATAGATATTTACACAAAAATCCATATAAATAATCGCGGTGTGGGTTCTGCGTTAAATCGAAAGTAAAGAATTAATACAACAGTATTCCAGTTTAAAATCAACAAATGTAAACAATAGTAATGAAAATCGTGAAAAAATCGGATCTGTCCGAGACCAAAAATAACCTAGCCTACTGATCAAACCTAAAGGAATATAACTCTATGCAAAGTTTTTGCAGGGTACAGCTAGTATATTGTTATTATTATAAGGCCCACTGAAGAACTTTTTAATGCCCCCTCCTCCCCCCATTGCAAGATTGTTTTAAAAGTCATGAGCTTAATCATGTTCAATAAAAAAAACACTGCACTTGTATGTTCATACCTTAATCACAGCCCACTTTGTGTACCCTCTCGCACCAACCCTGTTTCACGTATCCGGGTCTTGTATTGAAAAATATATATTCTTATTGTGGGAGGTCTGATACGGCTCTGACGTATATACTGTTTGACGTCAACGGTTTTTATTGTATAAATGACAGGGTTGGATAGTGACATACAAGATTTATCGTGGGAGAGGGTCACTTCAGGTCAGTGCCGGACCCCAGAGATTTGGGGGCCCGGGGGCTTGGCCTATTAGGAGGCCCCTGCATTTTGACATTCGACAACATGACATAAGATAATTTACTTAATATTTAATGCAAAAAAATATTTGGAGGGGTTGCATCAAGCTGGGGCCCGGGGGACTTTCGGATTTTGACCCCTCCATCCACCCTCTGCTTCAGGTCAATGGTAGAGACAAGTCTGTTCATGTGACGATTGGAATATAAGACCGGTGGAGTTTGAGGGACGGGTTTGGATAGGTGAGAGAGAGAGAGAGAGAGAGACAGAGAGAGAGAGAGAGAGAGAGAGCGAGAGAGAGAGAGAGAGAGAGAGAGAGAGAGAGAGAGCGAGTATCTTATAAATAAGTTACTAGCTTTAGTGAAATCACTTGACTATGTAACTTTCATTGATATTTTATTGTATTCGATGTTTTTTTTTTGGCTTTGTTGTGTAATAAATATTACATCATTACATTAACCCAAGTGCTTTTGTTATATATGTAACTGTACTGTATGTGAAGATGTCTATACATATATATATATATATATATATATATATATATATATATATATAAATGTACAGTGTGTGAAGATGTCTATATTTATAAATAAAACTGTACAGTGTGTGAAGTAGTCTATATTTATATATGTAACTGTACTGTGTGTGAAGATGTCTATATTTATATATGTAACTGTACTGTGTGTGAAGATGTCTATATTTATATATGTAGCTGTACAGTGTTTGACGATGTCTATATTTATAAATACAATAATAGAATGAAAAAGAGGCTACAGCACTGAAAAGTCTCGTGACACATGGCTCACTCTGCCTCTCGTTATATGGAAATAGCCATAAAGCTAACGGCCATACAGTATACCAGCTCGTCCAGGTTGTGTTCCGCCAGTTCGGTGTTTGGGGGGGGGGGAACTTAAAAAAGAACGCGGTCTATTCAAACAACTCTCTATCTGACCGTTATGACCACGCAAGAACCCTACTGTAACAAGGAGTAGACAATGAAAACATTGTCCAAGGTAAGGGTGCCGACCTTTCCTGGAGCTGTTATCCGGGACAAGGACAGATATACTTAATACCAGTGTTATTTTTGTAAAAAAAATAAGTGCCGGTACTCAGTGATGGATTGCCTAACTTTTAACTATAAGTTCGCACCTCGATGCAAGGTAAATCACAGCTGCAAAGATACTAAATGTCTAAAACAATTTTATTTTATAATTAACCAACTTAAATCCTCTTAAAATACAAGTAAAGTAAAAATTTTTTCCCCACATTGAAAAAGGTGCCGGTACGCCGTACCGGTGCGTACCGGCACAAAAAAAAAAGCACTGCTTAATACAAAGTTAACAGTAACCAAATATACATTTATTATAAAATTACTAATTAGTTTTAAATCCAGATAATTCTATCATCTATGCTTTCTACTTCATTGAAAAAATCAAATCTACTCTGAATCAAGGAGTTTAGATACAATAGCAAGTAAAAATAAAAATACTTCAACAACAACAACAGCAGCAGATTCTACAAACTTGCGGCGTCACAAATTAACACCTACTGTTAAATCCCATGTAATAATCGTTCAGTGTCTCCGGAACAATAAGATTTATATAGGTATGATTTTTAGTTATAACGTCTTGCTCTGCCAAGTCTCCGTAACAAGGGGGGTAACCTTAGATTTAAAGAAGTTATTCCAGAATACATTTCTTTCCCCTGTGATTGTCAATTACAAATCGCTCTCTCGTAAAGAGGCAAATAAAAAGGACATCTTAATAATAGTGCTCGCCCGGAATAACATGTTCCGTTTAAATAATATAAATTTCACAAGTTTAAATCAGATTTCTCTAATCATATAATAAGTCAGGGCTGGATGGTTTAATGGCACCTGTAAGTTATTAACTCTTAATCGACGGCAGGTTTTTGGCCTTTTTTTTATTACCAAACAGGTGTCCTTACATTTTGGACTATATTGTCTGTTTCCTTTATAGCCCATATATGTGTGATATATCATTTTTTTTTCTACTTTGAATAGGCTTTAAAACTGTGCAGCTTATTTTTGTGAAAATGAAACTTGATAATATTTTAAAAAAAAGAATTTAACAAAAAAAAATTTATTTTTTTTTAAAGTGTACAAACAGCAATAAGACAAAAAACAAGTATTAAAAACAAAAACTTTTTTTTAGACATTTTATTAATCTACATCTATTTCTGAAATGAAATATTCAGTTATCAATCAATTTCTTCAAAAAATAAATGTTTGGTGACTTTTTTTCAAATATGCATATTTTCCTTTAATTATTCACATAAAAAAATTTAATTTTAAGAAAAACGCAAAAAATGTAGAAAAAAAAGTTTTTTTTTATTAAAAAAGACATAATGCACAGTGTGTTTTTTGCACTGCCCCTCACTTTTTTGACGAAGTGTCAAAAAAGTGAGGGCTATGGCCTTATGCGCGCCTCTGTCGTGAGGCTACCTTGTGTTTTTTCTTGAAAAAGTTGAAAAAAAATGTTTTTTGGTCAGTTTTGAATGTTTTTATATTTTTTTTTTTGATTTAGCGAGTGTTAGTTTCATTTTTGTCACTTGATTTAAGTTCTTTTCCCACTAAATAATGAGAATCAGAGTCCATTTTAATGTAGTCAAAGTGACTGACAAAACGTAAACAAATCAAAATGGCGTTCGGTGCCGGTCAACTGATAGTGTTATTTTATTTGCGAGAAATTGTAGTTAAATAAAAAATAAATAAATATTTTTTATTAGAAAGTATTTAGAATGCATTTTTTTAATAAAAAATATTACATTTGTAATAAAAAAAATATTTAAAAAAATAATATTTTTCATGGTTTGGCTTTATGGATCACCAGAGTCACATTTTATTGTATGCCGTTTGTTGGGAGTTAAGAAGATTTTTTATTTGTTTTAACATAGGTGCAACTTTAGTCTCACAGTGGGCCCCCTCCGAGGGCTTGGCCCAGGGCACGCCCCAGTGCACTGGCCGTTAAATCCGCCTCTGCGTAAGTGTGCATTGTTCTTGGTTTACTCCCATCCGTCCCCTATGTTTTACGGTGTAGAGTGCTCTACTGTCGACCTGAGGGTCACTGGTTCGATCTTGGGTGAGGACCAATGGATATTTCAGGTCATGGCTAAAGTCCCCGCTATATCTCCCGTGGTGCCTCCATGGTCATTGCAATATCGGCGATGGCGGAGATGAAAGAAGGGCTCCAGAAAAAACAGTCCCATTAGTGGGTTATAGGATCTTAGAGATTTCATCTCATCGTTACAGGGACTTCACACACACACCGAAATAGTGTTGTTTTCGTTGATGAAAACTAAAACCTTCGTTGACGAAAATGTTGACTTTTCGTCAACGAGAAGTAAAACTAAAATTAGCAGCAAGACTAAAACTAGATGAAAATAAAAATTATTACAGAACAAACGAAATAAAAACTGAAACTAAAATATAGTGTTGCTTTCATTCACGAAAACTAAAACTAAAACCTTTGTTAACGAAAATGTTGACTTTTCGTCAACGAGAACTAAAACTAAAACTAAAATTAGAAGCAAGACTAGAACTAGACGAAAACTAAAATTATTACAGAAAAAACGAAATAAAAACTGAAACTAAAATATGACCTGGGACTAAAACAACACTACCCCGAAAGACCACCCATGCCCTTAATAAAGTTGTTGAAAGTGTATTTCAGACATAGATCTGGGGCGACAATACATAGAGCAGTTTGCTGTTATTTTTTATCTAGGCTAGTAAAATTGTTAAAGGAGCCTCACGCTAGAAAATGTATTTACACTGCGTGACACAAACACAAAAGTGTTCAGATCTTGGAACAAACTAGCTGATTTGGAGCCGCACAGAACTCAAAGAAGAACCAGCCAGTGACCAGCACCTGTATAGGTGAGTAAGAAACAACATATGGAAACAGAAAAAACAGAGAACTAAACCTAGATTAATTGGATGTTTCTGCGGCCCTTCATATCTCACGCATCATAATGAATTGTATTGTAACCTTTACAAATTAAATAAATGTTCATGTTAATAACAAATTTATAAAAATACTCCAAACTTCCAATCTGAATCATATATTTTAACGTTCATATTTAACGTTTTTTTCTGCATCACTCATACGTCCTGTATTTTGAATGCTTCAATTAAGAACGAATTATGTTAATAGTTTCCTATAAGTAACTATTCTTAAAGCTATAACTATTCAATAAATAGCAGATAGATACATTTAATGATAAACTAAATTAATTAAGAGGAGGTGGGGTTCGCATTCTGTTTGTTTTTTGTCTACGTTAAATTCAAAGAGATGCTTGCAATAGTAACAGACCATCCACTGTTATACTTATATGCCATGTCAATAAAAAGGAACGTATTAGAGTCAACCTCATTTCCTTAAAAATGAAAACATTCTTGAACACTTAGGAGAAATTTATTTTCAGGCGAGTGATGACGGTTGGTGCCCGGACTCCCCACCCGGTTTCAGACAGACAACATTGTCCAGAGCACAGTTAAGTGACTGATGACGTACCACCATGCCTTGTTCTTGTTTCAGGCGGTCCTCTCTCTCAACTGCAGTCAGTGACTAGTTAGGTTTGTTGGGGGCTCGGGGGATGGACGGTTTTCAGTTGTTAATTTTATTTGATGGGTCGAGATGTCAGTTTAGGTATGCACATGGGCGTCGCTAAAAATTTTTCCAGGGGGGGGGAAATTTTCCAGGGGGAAGGGGCAAATAACAACTTTATGACATTTTTTTAAAATGTAAGGGGGTGGGGAGCAAATGCCCCTCTCTTATATGACATTTTGCCCCCCCCCCATGAATACGCCCATGGGTATCCATAGTTTAGTTTGACATTCTATCTATCTATCTATCTATCTATCTATCTATCTATCTATCTATCTATCTATCTATCTATCTATCTATCTATCTATCTATCTATCTATCTATCTATCTATCCTTCATCTTTAAACCAACCACAGTTTTTCAAATAAAACACAACCCCGTGTAGTTTTACTTCAATACGATCTAGGCTACCTTATAATTTATTTTTTTCAACCTATAATTAGAACTAATATCTGATTAGACCGGTAGTAAGCATGTTTCTGTCTGTTTCTGTCTCTCTGACTGTTTTTGTCTGTCTGACGTTTTCTGTCTGATTGTTTCTGTCTGTCCGACTGTTTTTGTCCGACTGTTTCTGTCCGACTGTTTCTGTCTGACTGTTACTGTCCGACTGTTACAGTCTGACTGTTTCGGTCTGACTGTTTCTGTCCGACTGTTTCTGTCTGACTGTTTCTGTCCGACTGTTTCGGTCCGACTGTTTCGGTCTGACTGTTTCTGTCTGACGTTTTCTGTCCGACTGTTTCTGTCTGACTGTTTCTGTCCGACTGTTTCGGTCTGACTGTTTCTGTCCGACTGTTTCGGTCCGACTGTTTCGGTCTGACTGTTTCTGTCTGACTGTCTCTTCTCTGTCTGACTGTTTCTGTCTGTTTCTGTCTGTCTGTTTCTGTCTGACTGTTTCTGTCTGTTTCTGTCTGTCTGTTTCTGTCTGTTTGTTTCTGTCTGTCGGACTGTTTCTGTCTGTTTGTTTCTGTCTGTCTGTTTCTGTCTGTCTGTTTCTGTCTGTCTGTTTCTGTCTGTCTGTTTCTGTCTGTCTGTTTCTGTCTGTCGGACTGTTTCTGTCTGCCTTTTTCTGTCTGTCTGTTTCTGTCTGTTTCTGTCTGACTGTTTCTGTCTGAATGTTTCTGTCTGTCTATATTTATGAATATATTTCTCTCTATCTATTGATTTGTCGATAAATAATTATTCCTTATTGTCGTTCACATTTTTTATTTGGCCAATATACTTTTTATAAACATTAGGTATGAGCCTAAGCGTAAAGAAATATATTTTCAGCTCACTTTAATATACGTCTAATTTTAGACAAAAGTATTTTTTAAATTACTTCCCGAATATAAATAAATAAATAATAACGAATACGTATGATAAAATCTCCAGGTCAGAGGTCAGATCGCGAAATGGACTTTTGATGCACACATGGCAGACCAAGACATGCAAAATGATAAATACATCATGGGTCTAGGACTTATGGTTGTTGAGATCTAGGGTGATGACCTACAGACAGACAGACGAAACGGGGACAATAGAGCATTTTTTTTTCGAAAATGCTCTAAAAATAGGTGCCGGTACTCAATGATGGATTGCCTAACTTTTAACTACCTGTTCGCAGTTTCGCATTTTATATTTTAATTCTTATTGCGCGCAATTTTAAAATAATTCAATTTTAACAAATTAATAATATAATAAATTAATAATAAACGTTAAAATACAAGTAAAGTTATAATTTTCCCCCACATTGAAAAACGTATTTCTACCCACTGTATATATATATATATATATATATATATATATATATATATATATATCATCATATATAATAATACTCATTTCCAGTGTGCGTTAAATCGAAAGTAAAGAATTAATACAACAGTATTCCAGTTTAAAATACAACCATGAAAAAAATCGGATCTGCCCGAAACCAAAAAATAACCTAGCCTACCGATCTAGTCTTAGTGGATATAACTCTATGCAAAGGTTTTGCAGGGTACAGCTAGTATATATATATATATATATATATATATATATATATATATCACATATACATCACTTTGACACACGTGATTAATCACTCTCTGCACCCCCCCTCCCCCATTATATTCCTCAAGTGATGAAATTGTTTTTACCTCAACCCCCTCCATCCCATCCTATGGGATTAATTCATTCAAAGCTATTTTTTTAACATCTCGTGTTGGCAAAGAAACAAAAAATATAAAAGGAGGGGGGGGTCGGAGGGGGGGGGGGTTAGTCGGACAGGGGTCATAAATTTCAATTTCTCCACCGTCCGTTACTAGGTCATATAGGATATGTAGACGCTGCCGGATGTTGACTACTTTAAAAAATGTCTGTGAATGTGTGTGTGTGTGTGTGTGTTTGTGTGTGCGTGCATGATGTCACACTGTGGATGAACAATATTACGACCAGTCCCATCATGTCCAACCCTTTAACCACCAGTATTTTCAGATTGCGCTACTTTTCGTAATGGGGTCATGAGCCCAGAAGAATCTTTGACTTGCCTATACTACTTGGTGAATGAACAAGACAGACAGAGAAAGAGAGAGAGAGAGAGAGAGTAAGTAAGACAGAGAGAGGCTTAGAAAGATAGACAGTTAGAGAGAAAGAGAGAGAGACAGAGAGAGAGTGAGAGAGAGAGATAGGTAGATAGAGGGAGATATATAGAGGGAGAGACAGAGAGAGAGATAGAGAGAGAAAGAGAGAAAGAGAGAGAAAGAGAGAGAGAGAGACAGAGAGAGATATATAGAGGGAGAGACAGAGAGAGAGATAGAGAGATAGAGAGAGAGAATGAGAGAGAGAGAGAGAGAGAGAAAGAGAGAGAGAGAGAGAAAGAGAGAGATAGTTAGAGAGAGGGAAAAAGAGAGAGAGGCTTAGAGCGATAGACAGATTGAGAGAGAGAGAGAGAGAGAGAGAGAGAGAGAGAGAGAGAGAGATGTATATAGACAGTGCTTTTTTGTAAAAAAAATTAGGTGCCGGTACTCAGTGATAGGTTACCTAACTTTTAACTGCCAGTTCGCTGTTTCGCATTTTATATTTTAATTCTTATTGCGTGCAATTTTAAAATAATTCAATTTTAACAAATTAATAATATAATAAATGAATAATAAACGTTATCTCTATACTTATAAGACGCATTTGTTGTCTGTCTGTTCCCTTATAACTCAAGATCCAGAAAACCAAAAAACGTGAAATTTGTTACACATACACATAATTACATGGGGAAGGTTATAGGACAGGTTTCGTTTCATCTTGATGGGTAGTTTAATTGTAATTAATTATTTTTATTTTAGTATTTTACTATATTAAAGTAATCTCGACGGCGCCATAGATAAAATTCCTCTGTGACGTCATTTCCCTATGACACATTTTTAAAAGAGGGGTAACTCCCGGAAACTCCAATTGTAAACATGATGAAATCAATAGTCATATCTATTTACCTATCGTTTTATATATTCGGAAGATTAAAATTAAAGGTGCACTTTAATAAACCGAAATACGTTAATTAAAATGTTTCTGTGACATTATTAACATTATTAATACAATCTCAATGCGTAGTTTAATTGTAATTAATTATTTTAGTATTTTACTATATTAAAGTATCCACGGTATGGGATCGCCTTCACTATAAATAAAAATCGCGCACCAAGTGAATGTGTAATTGAACGGACGGTGAAGAAAGGGCTAGGGACGGGAAAAAAAAATATTGTTGTTGTTTTTTTTTCATGCTGCAAGTACCCGACTTTGCCCGGGATTAAAATAAGGTTTTCTGTTTATTTAAGAAGCGTAATTTGACGTTTAATTGTACAGAGAGAGGGAGGGGGAGAGAGATAAAGAGAGAGGGGGCAGGGAGGGAGAGGGAAGGAGGGGGCAGAGAGAAGGAGGGAGGGAGGGAGAGAGGTGGTAGGGAGGGAGATTAATGGGGATGGAGGGAGAGGGAGGGTTGGAGAGAGAAAGGGAGGGAAGGAAAGAGAAAGGAAGGGAGGGAGTAGGGAGGGAGATAGAGGGGAGGGAGTGAGAGAAAGGGGAGGGAAGGAGAGAGGGAGAGAGAGGATGGGAGTGAGAGATAAAGAGAGAGGGGGGCAGGGAGGGAGAGAGAGGGGAGGAGGAAGGGAGGAAGGTGGAGAGAGGGGGGGACGGGGGTGAGAGAAGGAGGGAGGGATATAGGGAGAGAGAGGGAGAGAGAGAAAAAGAGAGAGAGAGGGAGCAGGGGGAGAGAGGAAAGGAGGGTAGGAGACAGGCAGGGAGAGAGGGAGGGAGGGGTGGACAGGGGGGAGAGAGGGAGAGAGAGCAGGGGGGAGAGGGAGAGAGAAAAGAAGGGAGGGAGTAGGGAGGGAGATAGAGGGGAGGGAGGGATATAGAGGGGAGGGAGGGAAAGAGAGGGTGGGAGAGAGGGAGAGAGAGAAAGAGTGAGGGGGCAGGGAGGGAGAGAGAGGGAATGAGGGAGGGATGAATGGGGAGAGAGAGATGGGAGAGAGGGAGGGAGAGGGAGAAAGGGAGGGAAAGGGAGAGAGGGGAGAGGGAGGGAGAGAGAGAGAGGAAGAGGGGGAGAGAGAGATGGGAGAGAGAGGGAGGGAGAAAGGAGGGAGGGAGAGAGGGGGTAGGGAGGGAGAGGGATGGGAGAAATGGGAGGGAGTGAGAGATAAAGAAGGAGAGGGGGCAGGGAGGGAGAGAGGGGGGAGGAGGAAGGGAGGAAGGTGGAGAGAAGGAGGGAGGGAGATAGGGAGAGAGAGGGAGATGGGAGAGTTAGAGAGGGAAGGAGAGGGAGGGAGGGAGAAAGGGAGGGAAAGAGGGAAAGAGAAAGGGAGAGAGGGGTAAGGAGGGAGAGGGAGGGGGAGGGACAGAGGGGGAGGGAGAAAACAAAAGGTAAACAGAAAACCTTATTTTAAACCCGGGCAAAGCCGGGTACTTGCAACTAGTATATATATATATATATATATATATATATATATATATATATATTTATATATATATATATATATATATATATATAGAGAGAGAGAGAGAGAGAGAGAGATAGGGAGAGGGTAAGCATCAGGTAAACATGGCGGACTAAGAAAAAACACTGAAATGAGGGGAAAACATGACTTTAAATAAACAATCTATGCACGGTTTTTTGTACTAGGGGTTTTCAGTAATATCAAAATAAAAAAGGGGTAAACATATGTCAAAAGTTTGGAAAACACTGGACTAGTTAATAGCTGTAAGAAAAAAAATCAGAATAGATGAGTGAAACGTTTCCTTAACCATAAAGTGCCATCGGGACACATGAAGTGTAGAGTTCATATGGAGGGATTATGTGATTAGCACAACGTCAGCCTTTCTTTACTTCCCAACTCGTCAGGTACCCATTTAAAGCTGGATTGACTTGTGGGAATTGAATTAACTCTCACTACGACCTGGCAAAATTCCCTTGGTACTCACCAATGATCGAACCCAGGACTCTCATGTCAACAATTTAGCACCTACACTACCAGGGCCGGATTTAGACTTGTTAAGGCCCTAAGCTATTTGAGATGTGGGGCCCTTTATAAGTCCATATATTATATGTCAGTGCCAATGATGGAGGATACATGATATCGCTCTCCCTGAGAATTATTTGCGGACCCCCAAGAAAGTGGGGGCCTTAAGCTAAATTTGTTTAGCTTATATGTAAATCCTGCACTGTACACCACCAGTCATGCTAGTAAAGATGAAGGAAAAGCTTAAAAATTCTGGTGAAAAAATTCGCATTAGCTGTCGGGTCTACAATGTTTGTTATTCATTTAAAGCAGAACCGTTTTTCGTTTTTTTTAGGAGACCCTAGCGAAGGTGCATTTGGGTAGGTGCTATATGCAACGGTAGGCCTACTTTTGGGGTTTAAGGAGTCCTAACCAGGGCCCAGAAAGCTTTTCGGACCTGACAGGGGCCCCTATAAGCAGCTGGAGTTCTATGCAGCCGCCTAGTTCACCTACCTTTTAGAACGGCCTGAATTTAAGAACGGGGCCAAGTGTGACCAGTGAATCTGACACAAATGATATTTACTTTCCTTTTTTATTTACATTACACAAGTGAAATTTTCTATCGGAGTATATCTATTAGCTCCACAGCAATGACGTTTATT